>JZKD02S0499852.1:0-13078 GCA_000966675.3 Picea glauca | reverse complement strand
CATGCGCCCTCTTCTCACCCCTTCACACAAC
Source organism: Picea glauca (assembly GCA_000966675.3). NCBI lineage: Eukaryota > Viridiplantae > Streptophyta > Pinopsida > Pinales > Pinaceae > Picea > Picea glauca. Next base: position 13,047 of record JZKD02S0499852.1, on the reverse strand, counting down.
TGGTGCATAGTGGATGAAAATGGGGAGCGATCAGGGTGGGGATGGAGATGGGGAAAGGGGTGACTCCAACTAAATGGGCCTTTTTGGCTTGTATTTGTATTTTTATTTTTATTTTATTTTCAACTTATTATATATATATATATATATATATAATTTATTTTTATTGTAATTTTTAATTTTAATGAATTTAATTAAAAGGAAGGTGGAGATGGTTTTTTTCAAGTATCTATAAAATTTTTATTAAAAATAAAATTGCTTTGGATTTTTTTTTTATTTTTTCTTTTTGATTTTTCAATTTTTCTTATCTTAGCTTTTTATCTTTTTTGTTATTTTGTTTGCAACTACATTGATTTTTGGGTCATGGTTTAAAAAATATTGCAATTTTAAGCTTGAAAAAAAAGGTTGTTATCAATAGTACATCTTTTTTATTTAGAGGTTGATTTTAAGATTTGGTTGTAAAGGCCACGGGCTTCCAAACAATTGCAATTTTGACCTTGAAAAAAGATGGGGACTTTTCAATTCTGGAGCTGATTTTAAGGTTTTGGTTGCAATGATAAAGGTTGTTGAGGCTATGGTTTCAAAGAAGTTGTAATTCTAACCTTGAAAAAGAAAGAGGTGATGTTTTAGGTGCCACATTTTTATTCGGGGGTTGATTTTAACGTTTTCAATGGAAATACTACAAGGTTGTTATGGCCATGGTTGCAAAATGTTGTAATTTTAACTCTGAAAAAAAAGGTACTACCGATAGCACCATTTTTGGAAACGAAAATTAATGTCGGTGTTTTTAACCCAAAATATTGGTTTTTAGAGCTAAAGTTATCATTTTTAGATCATGATTCTCATCGAGTTGGTAACTATGTTTCAAGCCTTATTACATTTATAGAGTCACTCATAAGGTATCTGAATCACACATAGCTAACAACTACAAAAATACTATATCATGGAGAGCCAAAAAAATCATCATTACATCAAGCTCACAAATATTTAAACTATGAAGACATGATTATTTGATTCCCATGTCATTTAATTTCTTGGGGTAACCAAATATTTGTTTAATTCAAACCATATATCATAAATAATAATCATCCTTTTAACTGTGAAATACAATCCAAGCTTCATAGTTTGAATAGTTAAAGATAACTTGACAAAAATGAACACGAGGAATGTAATTTGGATTTTTTTCACACTTTTTATAAGACTTAAGCACACTCATTATTGACTATGTGATAGTCAAAGTACTAAACCCCTATTATTACATAAATCAGGAAATTTTAATGTATTAAATTTATACATATGTGTGATACTTAAAGTCAATATTTTTTTATAAAATTTGGTGGACAAGTAAAGTAAAATACCCTATATAACATATCCCAAATTTTGACTTTAAGAAATGAAAGTGTGTTAATCAAAATATTAATACTTTATCATTATCACTATTGAAAAACAACATAAACATAAAATGATACTAAAACAAATTAGAAATATTTTTTTGATATGTATGATTATCAAAACCTTAAAAATACTCCCACACTAATACAGCTAAATCTTTATATAATAAAAAATATAACATACTTGTAATAAGTTGATGATACATATACCCAAATTCTACACTTAAATACTCCAACATTAAATATACCCAAATTCTACACTTAAATACTCCAACATTAAATACAGCTAAATCTTTATATAATAAAGAATATAACATACTTGTAACAAGTTGATGGTAAATATACCCAAATTCTACACTTAAAAAAAGGAAAAAGAAACGAAACTTTTACACTTTTAAAAAAAAAAAAAAACTCAACTTACATTCATGATAAGTGTCATCTTCTTCCTAGAAAAAACCAAACCAAAGATATACGAAAAACCTTTCTCTAACATTACACTAATTCACAAATGATACTTTATTCAGGGGTGGACTCCTTCTTTTTAGGGTTATTCTTTAGAGGTTCACTAAGTAGCCTCGTCATTAAGTCTATGTTCAAATTATTCGGTTATTTCTGTTTGTAACAATTGTACGATTTTTGTAATGGTCATTTTCTGTAATTACCTTCTCGCTTTTAATACAATAAACAAATAAATAAGATTTCATATGTATATATGATGATATTTAACAACATGGTTTTGTAAAGTTGTTTATGATTATAAACTCAATATAAATATGATATAACTTGAGGGTAATTAATTAATTTACAAATAGGTGGGTGAGCTAGTTCAAATGGTTGAGTGTTTCAAGCTTCATGTATAAGGTAATTTGTAAATAAATAAGTGGTCTAGTTTGAATGGTTGAGTGTTTCAAGCTTTATGAATAAGCTTATCACTCAATATCCTTCAATATCCCTGTTGACTTAGGCATCGTAAAAACTAATATGTTTGCAAAGCATCTTTATGGAGGATGTAAAGCATAAAAACAAAATCCGATTATTAATATAAATTTGGAAAGTGATGGCATTGTTGACGATTGAAATCTAGAATCTTTATGAGGATTTTTAAATGAGATAGATCATATGTTGGTAAATTGAAAGTAAACAAAGAAGGTTTGGGGATCCATCTTGGCCTTGACAAAAGGAAATGGCAGTTGGAATGTTATTTTTTGAGGTAGCTCGAATGAGAATTTCTTCATGCCTAGCATGCAGAGGTGTTCGAGCGACACTCTCTAGATAATAATTTTATAAAGTGATTTTATAAAGTATCTTTTGTATTCAATGACTTAACGTGACTTTTTATAAAGTTGAGTGACTTAAGTGATTTAAGCCATCTCAACGTGAGATTAAGTCACAACCGTTGGTCTCTAGAGATCAAAATCAAATCTTGATCGTTGATCACTTTGGAGATAGGGTTTTAGTCATTAGGAAAATATAAAAACAAATCTAAGGAGAGTGAGAGGCACACGATGAGTGCATAAGAGCAATAGAGATTCTTGCTCATGTACTTGTGTCTGAGTGGGCAGGGATGAGGAAGTGTGCAAAGGGGAAACGAGGGAGATAGGAGACATGTGGGATAGACTACCAGTTGGAGCATTGTAATCCTCTGATGGGCCATTATCCTAGGACGAGAGCCCGAGATTTTTAGCAATAAAATCAAAACCAAAACTAGTTTTCCCGCAAGGGTTTTTTCAGGGGTATTTGCCTAAAATCTCTTGTTAATGTGTGTTATGGTTTTTGTTGTTTATGCTTGTGCTTATTTTCATTGAGTAACCTAGCTGTGTTTTTTATTCAATAAATCTGTTTTGTTCAGAATAATCTGTGGGTGATAGGATTACATAAAATCAACATGGAAAGGGGTACATTAATAGAAAGCATGAAGGGATGACATGAAGAAAAGACACTCAAACAATGAATAGCAAAAAAGGAAATGATAGCGGGAAGAGGGGCACATTAATAGAAAGCATGAAGGAATGGCATGAAAAAAAGACATTCAAACAATGCATAACAATTCTTTTAATAATATCCTAGGCTGTATAGGTCATATGGTTAGCAAGGAGTGCAAGCATATATGAAGGTAAGTTTTCTCCTCTATTTCAATTACTCTATTTCAATTACCACACTAAGTACAATTTTTATTTGATTGATGGAATCAAAAAGTGTCAATACCAAGAAGGATAGGAGCTTTGAAGGTGGACAAGTCACAATTATGGAACTTTTTGATGGATCTTGTCAAGACATGTCTGGTATATGTAGAGCACGTGGATAAATCTACCTTTCAAATGCTAACAAAATCTACTTCGGAGAGTGGATTTAGAAGAAGACATAAATAATATGGAAGAATGGAGACATTGAAAATTCTATTAAGATTTGGTAAAAGAACTAAGCCACTCTCACATCCAAATGTTTGGAGATTCATAATTGGTAATGTAAAAAGTTCATTTGTTATAAATTCTAATTTTGAAGCCCTCCTTTAATCAATCAATTGAAATTGTTGATTTTAACCATCCCACATACCATATGCACACATTTACAGAGAGCAAAACATGAAAGTAATCTACAATCCAAAACAGCATTAGAGCTATTGAAAGGTACATGAGAAATTAATAAAGACGAAACTGGGTCATTTATACCAACTTCTTTGACATCCTTGTATATATGGTCATTCTTCTTTTGATTATGTATTACTACTAGCTCGTCTGTAACCTTTACAAGTTTTCTTCTTGTACTATTGGAGAATGGACTTAAGCCCATGATTTTTTTTTAACAGAGGAAGATTGTTTTTAGGGGTAGTTTCTTGTACTATTGGAGAATGGACTTAAGCCCATGATTCTTTTTTGGTTTTTTTTTTTTTTTTGGTAACAAAGGAAGATTGTTTTTAGGTAGTTTTTTAGCGTTATAATGTCTGGTGCCTAACTTATTTTGATGAGCAAATCTGATACCGATATATACATTTAAAATTGTAAATTATGATCAAATTATTGAAAATTAAATTATATAGAGAATTTAAAAATTAAAAATAAATATAAATCTTATGGTAATAATAAGATGGCCACTACCCTATTATATTTCAATTGTCCAGAAGTTTTAAAAATTAAATAATAAATATAAATCTTATGTTAATAACATCGCCATTATCATGTTTTATATTAATTTATATTTTAAAATAGAAAAATGAATCCACCCAGAGTTTCTTCTTTCTGTACACCTTCAAGTCAGTTCGAAACCATATTTTATGTTTAGAAACAATACTCTCTCCATCAATATGGTTCAGATATTATTTTTCCCTAGGTGTAATTTACACACGTACATATTTAATAATAATAAAATTAAGATGGTTACAATTTATTCATCGCTCTTTGTTTTGGCAAATGCTTAATAGAATATTAGGATAATTACTCCATATCTGAAAAAATGCTTTAGAGCCCTTAAAATGCAGTTCAATTTGGTAAATGCTTTATATACTATTATTATGATAATTCCATGTTCGGTAAGTGCTTTATATACTATTATTTAGATAATTCCATGTTTGATAAAATCCAGTTCATTCTAGCGAAAAAGGACAAAAATATATCAGCCTCAAGAATTGTGTGGGTTCATCTGAATTCCATCCAAATCTTCTAAAAACTTCCGGATCGTGCATGTGAATTCATCCTCTGCAGTTGTCTTCGCTTCGGGCTCCACATCGAACGTAGGGTTCTGCACAAACAAGGTATCAGTTTATGCATAATGAAAGTTTTAATCACAAACTATATCCATTGACAAAACCATACTAATATTAAAATGATAGAATTTAGGCAATCAAACAGTCTACTCTTCTTTTATCAAAAGGTAGATCAAGTCTATATTTTATGCAGCTCTTAAACACAGCACAATAATGGCCAAAATAGGGGAGTATTGAATAATCAAATATGGCAGTTTATACAAATGCATACCTTTCACTCCTTGTGATTATGGATTTTTGAGATATAAATGGATTTTTTAAATATAAATAGTGACAAAGCAGAATAGGGCATGAGTATGCAAAGAAAATTTAAATTTATGATTTAATTATATCATATGAGAGTAATTGAATAATTTGATGGATTAGTTAAAATGGTTGAGTGCTATGAATTACAAGCAAGAGATCGGTGATCAAGTTTCCAGAGACCTCATAAAAGAAACTATTACAAGCATCAGAACTCTGATAATAAATTAAATTACTAAGTGGAAAGATTATAGTAACATTAAAAGAGAGTTGTGAAAATTTAAGTTCTTTAATATCCAAAAAAACAACCAATTAATAGGGTGGGAGAGAAAACCATTTCTTAAAAAAAAATTAATAGGGTGGGAGAGAAAACCATTTCTTAAAAAAAATTAATAGGGTGGGAGAGAAAACCATTTCTTAAAAAAAACATTAAAATTCTGCATATCGATTCTTACCCAGGAGACTTTCTATGGCTTCAAAATTTTTTAACATCCTCCAGGCCTAAATTATTCCCCATATCCTTCTTAAATGTTGTACTAACCCTAGTTATCAATTACCAAGCAAGCCAATGGATTTGGCAGGCCAGTCCACAGGTGGCATGGCCCAAAAAAACTAAGTATTCCTCCTACCATTGTCCTTTTAGTTCCATGGAACCTCATCGATTTAACCATGCAGATCCAACTCAACGGCACCTTTCATCTCTGCATTTCTTACACTGTTTGTGGACTATGTCAAGGGTTGTTTTGCTTTACAAATGGGACTAACTCTGTGACAAAATCCTTGGATCAAGAAGGAAAAGGAGATCTAGAAAGCAGTTCCATTCTTTAGGCAAAATACTTAGATAAAAAGGAAAAGGGAGATACAGAAGGAAGTTCCAAGGGTTGTTTTGCTTTACAAATGGGACTGACTCTGTGACAAAATCCTTGGATCAAGAAGGAAAAGGGAGATCTAGAAAGCAGGTTCATTTTTTTTAGGCAAAATACTTAGATAAAAAAGGAAAAGGGAGATCTAAAAGGAAGGTCCATTCTGTAGCGTTATAGGTTCTACCAAGTTGAAGGGCAACAATCTCAGTCCTCGATCCCTTCTTATCTTAGAGAGTGGGTCAAACTTTTCATGGTGTAGCCAGGTTCCAAGGTTTATGCGCAACTTGAATAACTTGAGGATTTAAATGTTGAGAATGTGTTTTATTAGATATTATAGATTCAAATTTTCAAAAATAGAGTATGTACATTTCAAGTAATATATTTAGGTATCTAGGATCCTTCTTTTATAAATAAGGAATCTGATAAATAATAATAATAATTTAATTTTAAGGTTATAGTTAAGCCAGACATCAAATTAGTGTATGAGACATTTTGTTTGTGGGATAAGAAACCTAAATAATACAACGATTTAACTACTAAAATTTATTCAGGTGTACATACCCTACCCTTCTGGATTTGAACCTATAACCTCAAAACAATAAACACATGTTTTTGACAAGCTACTATCTCAACCCATCAAACTAAGCTGAACGTCCGTCCCAGGTTCGAAACTGTACTACTTATTTGTTTAGCTGGTCTAAAAACATCTGCGCTAGACCCAGACCCAGGATAAGGACAATCTCTCTCACTAGACAATGGGTCTCCTCGATGACAATTAACAGATATACCGTTTCTGCTGGTTTAAAAAAAACAACAAGCTGCTATGTCACAATAAATTGTGACCTATTATTATTATCACAATAAACATATATATGCAATAAATATTAACATATATGCAATAAATATATACACACCCTTCTGCAAAGTCGTTTCTGCGGCGGCTGCCTGATTCGCGATTCCAGCAACCCCATCAGCTCATCGGACTGAAACGTCACAAGATCGAAACCCAATCAGTCCGCTAGATTCACGTTAATGAAAAATATAACGAGAGAAGAGAAAAAGACATAATGAAGTGGCAGTGCACATACATACCTGCTCAATTATTTTCTCGTATTTTCTGAAACACTGATATTGCCTTCTGTCGTCCTCCCCAGACATCGAATCTGCAAGGACCTCCCAATAACTGATTGACTGGAAACCTTGCAGCTAGACAAAATCACTCTAAATTTAAATCTGGGCATAACAGTCTGAAATGCAACCTTAGGTTTTCTGGGCTTTTTTGGGTTAAATATATTGATTCTGTAAGCACGCATGCATTCGGCACTGATGAAAAGCCGAGATGCCAGAGGAAGTGGGTTTATGAATGAAGATACGTTACGTTTCAAGGAGAGAAAAGGAAGGGGTGGCATACCGCCGCCTCTGCCCAAGAAAACGTTATTCACGACCATGACACCGAAAGGTTACGTAAATCACGGTTCCGTTTTCTTAATTAAATATATGTGTACGTTGTATGGTCGAACAGGTAGTGGTGAGGATGGCTATTGTGGAGTGGGCGGTCAAAGTTTGGTTGATCTTGACTCAAGTTGTAGTTTTCTTCTCTTTTTTAGTTTTAACCATGAAGCATTTTGTATTGATCATGTAAGTGTGATCAAAATTTCATATAAAATTGCAGGACATTACCCTAATCCTGCTAGGRTATTTTTTCCGTTCCATACTATGGGAAATAAAGTTGGAATTACATTGTGGATTTATGGCTGTGTATAGTTTTGGAGTTTTTATTTTTATTTTTGTTGTGGTGTGGGTTGATGGGCTATGTAGTGGGTGACATTTGTTTTGGGGATTGCATCCCTAGATGTGGTGGTGGGCTTATGTCATATGTTTTATTTTTATTTTTGTTGTGGTGTGGGTTGATGGGCTATGTAGTGGGTGACATTTGTTTTGGGGATTGCATCTCTAGATGTGGTAGTGGGCTTATGTCATATGTTTTATTTTTATTTTTGTTGTGGTGTGGGTTGATGGGCTATGTAGTGGGTGACATTTGTTTTGGGGATTGCATCTCTAGATGTGGTGGTGGGCTTATGTCATATGTTTGATTGAGCAGTATATTAATTCTACCACTTAGTGTTTGTGGTCTTTGTTCACTTCGCCACCTCTCGACATTGTTGTACCACATTTATTGCTGCATCGATTGTTGCGTAAAGTTATTAGGTTCATTCACTTATTTGTGGGGTTCATTGTGTTGTGATGTGATGGTTGTTGTTTGTTTCTAACTTATGGTTTCTATTGTGCGACAATGAAAGCATATGGTGGCTTTGTTGTAGTGGAGTTTTGACAGTGGTTCTATGTTTTGGTGGGCATGGTGGAATTTGAGCTATGTTATGGTCAAGTTTTTGGAAGTGTTTCGTAGGTTGGTGCATTGTTTGTATTCAGTTGGCTATCTCTGCTTTAACACGAGGTTATTGGGTTCATTAAATGTTGTTATTGTTTGCTCTAGCTTGTGGTTGGTGTTGGGTAATGATGAAAGGTTTTGGAACATTGTTAACTTGCAGGGTTTGAGCTGAGTGGTTGTGTTGTGGTTGTTTTGTTGCAGTGGAGTTGCTAGTTGTGATTTCAGGTTTTAGTGGGAATCATGGAATTCAAGCTTTGTTAGTGTCCATTTGTTGGAGTTGTTTGGTGCTTTGGTTTACAATATTGTGTGGCACTAGGTAAACCTCTTGTTGGTGACTCTGATAGCTTGTTTGCCTAGCCTGTAGTTTGTAGTTTTCTTTTTGTTCTAGGAAGATGGTTTCATTAGAATATGAGTCTATAATGTTCTTGGACACAAGGGATTTCTAAGAACAAATTGGTTATTGTTGATGGGTGTATTGCATTTACTGTTGGAGTTTGGAAGGATTTGGTTATCAGGGCTTTTGAAAGTTTTGTTTTTAGTTGATTTTTTTTCATTGCATAGTTGCATTCTTGCATGGTTTTTCTAGGGGTGGAAGTGAGATTTGTCGATGGGAATGACCTATTCTATAGTGCATTGACTTCATTGCATCTACTCGTCTACAGGGTTATTCTAGGTTCCATATAAGGTTTTGTGTTATGGTTTTTGTCTGGCTTATGGTTATGTTGGGCGATGGTGATATTGATGACAATATTGTCACCTTTGAGTATTGGACATAGTTGTTCTAGGTTTGTGATAGTTACTTTGGGTTTTGGTTTTTGAGTGGCTTCTATTTATGGTATGGTGGCATGCCTAGTTGGGTGCTTTATGAGTTGTTATATCCCTAGGTGACATTGTAGTGTTTACAAATAGCTATTAACTTGTTGTGCCACCACAACACCCTCCCTAATTTCTTCTATTCGTCATTACTCTAAGAGAAGAAATTAGGGCCCCCTATTAAACTTTGGCTACTGGAAAATATTTTATTCTTGTCATGCTAATGATAAATCCCAGGATTCTCTTCTTACTCCCCAGACTTTACCATTTCCAACAACTTTCAAGAACACTTTGGCCCCTCGATACACATTGTATCGATGAGTTCCTCTTTCTTCATCAATACACGTTGTATTAGTGAACATCATCTTTTCCCCGTTGATACAAAATGTATCTATGAGCATCCTCTTTCGTTTGTCGATACACTATGGATTGAAAAGAATCCTTTTTCCCCGTTGATACACAATGCATCGACAACATCTCCTTCTTCCCACTGATGCATGAGTACAAGCCAACACTTTGAATTTTCTTTGCCACGTTCTAGTGTTTCAGCGCTTCATCCTCCTATTATTGTTGATACACCGGTGATGATCTTCCCATTACCGTCGATGCGTCATCTACTTTCGACTGTCGATGTATATCAGCGAGATTCTTATCTCTTCATCGATACACAGTGTATCAATGAGTTTCATTCATCTTCGTCAATGCATGTTGTATCGGGGATTTTCCCTCTTCTTCTTTCGATATGCCAGTAGGAAGATGTCGACCCCTCATTGACACTGAGTGTATCGACAATGATCTTCCTTATTTCATCAATGTAGACCATGTTAGCAAGATGATTTCATCTCGAAGCCTCTCCCAAATTCCTCCAACTTCAATCCTTTTCGTTGTGCCCATTAGCCAGGTTTTTTTTATTACCAATGATTAAACATTTCGAGTCTAAGTAAATGATTGATGTTGATTTCCTTATGATTTTGATTGATGTCATGTCACTGTCACAATTGAGTATTATAATAATCTTGGCAAGTCTGTTTTTGTCATTAGAAACTTTCATTACACATACCATACCAGCGTGTATATTATGTGTCTCTTGATTCTATGACTAGCCTTGATCATGAAAGTGTTGTTTATTGTTAGGTGGGCTAATTGCAACATCTACAAGACATAGGTTGGCTCTGAATTTCATCTCATAAAATAATTGTTCCTCCCAGCACATACTCGGTATCAAGTGCTCCAAACGTCAATTGATTGTTTTCACAGAATAATATTTCTCGGCCACCTATGTGTAACCTCGGTTCCAATGGACAAATTGAGAGCCTATATAACACATATGTCACAGGAACTGACATAATTGAATTTCGGTGAAGCAATAGAAAGAACGAGGCCCTAACTTTTATTAAAAATGTATGTGCTCATAATTTTGTGTCACTCATCAAAGTGGATTTTTCATCTCTAAAGTAGGCCAATTTTATGTTTTGTGGGATTACCAATCCAATGACACTGACATAATCCAAATACGAGGTCCATAAGTTCCAAAATGATTACTAGGGGATCTTTTGTCAATCAACCTTCATTAAACATGAATCTGCTCAAATGATTGAATGGAGTTGTAAGTTCTCTCTCTAGAAACCTCTCCTTGTACTCTCCGCGTTGCAAAAAAAGATGCATCAATCGGACATTGTATGAGAAATTTATGTACTTTTGAACTTGGGATATTGTTGTGCTAGTGACAACGCCTTCCCTTTATTTCTTGACTTCATCTCCATATTCATTCAATGGGAGCCAAGAAATAGGGAACCCTTCTTATCTTTCTCGCTTCTTTCCATAAAAAACACTTAATTTTTTTTGTAAGCTTCAAGCTCTAAATTCATTCTTTTCCTTGTTCAAAATTCATCATTAGAATATGTCCTTCACCCTTCGATACACACATCTCTACATTCTCACTGATACACAAAATATTTCCAACACTTAGTCTTTTTTGAATTATTTCTTCCCTTTGGACTCATATCAGAGGAAATCTTCTTTTTTTCTCTGACAAAGAGTAAGTTGATCTTCTTTTTTTCTTTGAAAAATATAAATCCGGTCTTCTTTTTTTCTTTGATCTTCCTTTTTTCTCTGATCTTATTTTTTTGCTCAGATAAAGCAAATAAGCTCCAGCCTCTTACACAGTGGTGGGTCTTGTAAAACTACCTTTCGTATTTTGGACATAACTTTTGATTTTGAGACATGTTTTGCATGCTTCTTATACCATTGGAACTGTCTCACTGAGATCTACAACTTCTCAGTTATAATATTTTTGATATTCCTTACCAATTGAAATAATTTTTAGGATTAAACACTAGAATATTTTCATCATCCTAAGAACTCAACAACACAACATTGCACTGGGAATGCCCGTGAAACAACCATCGAAGGGACCATAGATCAAACTCAAGGAAGTAGATCTGCACTTTTCATTCAACTATCAATTAAATCACTCATGTTTGAATATCTTTTAATTTGTATTTTGAAGTATTATGTATGAGCAACTCATGCATTTTGTTTTGAATGACACCCAGGTACCAACTGGAGGAAGATCATGCTCAGAAATATGAATGCATAGTGTACTACAAAGGAGTAAGATACAAATACACAATACCATCTTCGCAAAAGTAATCTTCAGCGGAGAAGGTAGCTGATATATCAACACATGAGCAACCAACAACAATTATGGGAATCAAACCCAAATGATAGAATATGAAGTACAATCTTCATGGTGGGAACATCCCAGGCATAGAGGCAGGAGAGACCCATGCCAATGCCTAAATTATTCATCACATTGTATGAGATGAAATGGGACCAAGCACCTCACCTTGCGGATCACATATCATCATCATACCAAAGAAGGATGGGACTTGGTGGATGTGTATCGACTACAAATATTTAAACAAGATTACACTCAAGAATCAATATCCTCTGCCCAGTATCGATGATTTGTTAGACCAACTGCAACATGCCAAGTACTTCACCAAGTTAGATCTCAAATAGAGATACCACTAGGTACATGTCAAAGAAGAAGACACCTGGAATACTACCTTCAAAACAAGGCAAGGTTTGTATGGATGGTTTTGGTTTATGTAATGCCCCAACTACATTTATGAGATAGATGAATGATGCATTTCACCCATATTTGTATTCCTTTGTTATATTTTATTTGGAGGATATATTGGTTTATAGCTCTACCTAGGAGGACCACATATCACATCTTATGCAGTTGTTAGAGACTCTAAAAAGAACCAGTTGCTAGCTAACCTCAAGAAATGTGAGTTTTATCAGCAGTCATTGGTGTATTTTGGGTATGTGATTAGTGGAGGGGAGGTCAAGATAGATCCTGCAAAGATGGAAGCCATCATAAAATGACCATTTCCTGCTAATGTCACTAAAGTTAGAATCTTTTTTTGGGTGAAATAGTACCTACAAAAGTTCATAGCATCCTTTTCAGTGATAGTTGCACCACTCCACGCCATAAAATCTAGTGGTAAGAGTTTCTGGTGGGAAAAGAATAAAAAAAAATATTTTGATAAGCTAAAACGAAAGACTAGTCAAGCACCAGTT
>JZKD02S0499841.1:0-16953 GCA_000966675.3 Picea glauca | reverse complement strand
GTCCAGCACAGGGAATTCGGGTTCAGGAATGCCTTTCCGGGTTTACTAGAACAGACACAGACTCATAGCTCCGGACAGGGTATTACATGGTTTTCCTCAGGCAAACACGGCTAACAGTGTCAGAGATGAATCAGGATACTTGGCAGAGGTCGTACCTTCCACGCACATGGGTTTGGGTTCGAATGGAGGAAGATCCCTCACCCACGGTTCAGCTCGGCGCTTATATTTGCATGCACCAGGGTTGACACTTGTCACCCTGGGAACTCCATGTGTTCCATCCGTACGCCCTTCTCCCACCACTTGGGAAATCATGGGCCCTTTCAAAGGACTTAGGTTAAAATAATGTGCACATGGATTTTTAGGAATAATAATAAAATATTATTCCAGGCCTAAGCCCCCTAGGCTTAGCCCCTAGGCTCCACACTCAGCCCCTTTCCCACTTTCCAGCCCCTAGTTCCTTGCCCCTTCTGTGGATGCTCAGTCCCCCTTCACTCTTTCATCGTGGACGGTCTGCACTGGTGGTATTTATATTTTATTAATTGCCCTGCATACATACAAGTATATCAACAGGCTCCTGGTCTTCAACACTTAGGCTCCCTGGCCTAACAAAACTCATAAGCCTACAGCTTATACAAAACTTAGCTCACCAGCCTATAGAGCATATTTACAATTCTTTGCATATAACATGATCTGTAACGGGGCTCGGCCTTGGGGACACTACAGTGTACCACTAGATAGTAGTTGTATCCTACTATGAATAAACACAATTGTGTTCTATTGGATGACATTATTATGATTGCAATGGAGACTATCACTAGTGTTGGAGATGATTATCAGTCAATATGCTGATGGACAAACATTCTCTCGGTGGAAAATGGTCCAGGACAATTATTCTTCTAGGATATATGTCTAGATTAGAAGAATAGTCCTTGTAGCCCATGACGTGGCTTCCAGCATCTGTTGGAACAATTATTCTTCTAGGACATATGTCCATATGAGAAGAATGATTATTGTATCACTTTGTGGAGTGAGTGACTTATTTAGCATCATACTCGATTACTCAGATGGAGTATGGCTTCGAGAGATGATGCAGTTGATGTTATCAGATGATATTGATAGTGATGATGGTGCTCGTGATTTGACCATGAGATAGCATGCGTGGCTATGATGATGCTACCAGTTGAATGGTATGTTTGTGCTCAATATCGTTGCCTTTAATAGCTAGAAGGGAGTGTTGATATTATGGTAGTTGTGGGAGGTATTAACCTCTACATGTAATCCTGACGAGACTAGAATATTCTGGGAAGCAAGAGATTAGTCGGCTTAATGAAATAATTAATATTGAGTTATTAGTCCTCAAGAAGAGAAGTCGGCCCAAACAGCTAAGATGGAGCAGTATAAATACAGGGCGCTAGAGCTCATTTGGGTCTCACTCTCTCAAAACTGCAGAAAACTAGTTGTGTGCAAGTTTGGAGAGGAGTTGTAGTTGTAGCTGCTGCAACTAGAATCTTGCAGTTTTGGCTTGGACTTTCTCTTGGTTATGGTTTGGACTTTCGTCCTGGTATACTAGATCTGAAGAGAGGTACGCTACCTTGATTGGCTATTGGTTCTAGGGTTTGCTTCCATAATTATTCTCTCTGTCAAGGTTAAGGTGCTCGGGGGTGGCTTCGGCCTATGGTTGGGTGACAATATTGCTATATTGTCTATGGTGAAACGAGCACACCTATTATTCTAACAATGGTTTCCTTAGCTTTACTCTTATAGTATGAAACTATTATCTCTTCATTCATTAAATTGAAACTCTGCCTGAGTTAAAATCGTTTTGTTGGCTCTAGGATTTTGCATACAAAATGTATTTGTTCTCCAAAGTTTATAGCATTTCTTTTAAAAACCTTCAGTTGTGCGAAATCGCATTTCAATTTGGGTTTTCCTTGTTTTTCCTTTTGGGCATTTGAGCGACTCAAACCAGAACTATAGCTCGAATTTGTGTTTGGGTTAAGGTATGAATTATGTTGTGCTTGGAGGAAATGTTGTATTTATGTTGTTGATACAAAGACTATGGTGTATTGTTTGCATTATGGTTTTGCAAGATGCAATGTGATCGTTTATGCTTTCTTGTGGGCATAAAATTGATATGAACCTGAATTATTGTTCGGCGTTCTACTCTTGTTGGATTATATGGATTGGTTACGTTTTGAACAAACGTTGGCAATTGTATTGTTGGAAAAGGTTTTTATAGCAATTAAGTTTGTGCTTTCTCAGATTCTATGACTAATTTATAAAGTGTTATCTTTTTCTGTAAAATAAAAGGGCAATGAAGGTTTCTTATATTACCTTAGCCAGACCCAGACCTTGGAAAAATTGTATGTGGTAAATGTTGTCACCTTGGAAGTTTGCCAAGAAACTATTTTTGGGAATGAATTATTATCGTCGTGCTTATGGGATGCATTGCAACTTCACACCTACTATGTTTTGCTTCAGGCCTTGTTTCCCATTGAATTCAAACATGTAAATAATTTGAAGTGTTGTTTCTTGCCCCAACAGTTATAACATTGATTCGAAACCACAAAATCGTGTGCTCACTGTGTTATTTATCCACGAGGGTATGGTTGACTTCTGAAGTTAATATGAGTTGTTGATTATTAAACTCACACTGAGGTTTTATATTTTAGTTATGATTATTGTCAATCCAAATGCTTTGTCATTGGTCTTCTACGGATCACTTTGCCATTTTAAAAGAACATCTATGGTTTTGGAAAAAAGAAAAGGAAGATTGCGAAAGTTGGCAGTTCTGGTATTTTCCTCGAATTTGATATTAAACAATTTAAAGGTTGTAGTTTATGGACACTATATGATGAAGTGTTATAAAAGAAATGGTTGTGGCTCGAACAAGATTTGGTTAAGGGGATTCTTGCTTTCTAAATCGGCTTGGCGAATAGTGGTAAAATATTTTCCGCAAAGAATATTATTATGAACTATAGAATTAATGAATACTATTTTATTTAATGGAACAATAACCATCTTACTCCCGTCCATGATATCACTTTTCGCTCATTATACGCCCATCATTCTACCAATAACATTTAATTCACTTCCATGTTATGTTAATATAAATTCATTCAAAGGATTTGGATGATGATTTGAGTGAAGGTTTCAATATGAAAGTATTGTTTTATAAGGGAAAGGCTCTCCATTTCTCTTGAACAATATCCATTTGTTCTTTCCCGTCATGATATCATTTTTCATTCATTACAAAGCCCCCCATGTTTCCAATAACCCTATAATTCCTTGTTCATTTGCAATTAATTATTAAATTCAGTATTTTGTGGATTGTATCAATGGATGGATTGCATATGCTTTTGTTGTAAATAATAGATCCAACATCTTGATTTTATTTAGGTAGAGTATTAGTGAATGAATTGTTAAAAGTTTTCGTATTCTGATTGAAATATTGCTTCAGGATGAGTTTTTTTTTTCGCAGGGGCAGCAATGGCAGAGGTGCAAATAGAGATAGAGGAAACAATTGGCAAAGAGGCCATAGAAGGCCACAATTCTCAATACATTTTGACGCTAATCCGCAAGAACTAAATTAGCTTTTTCAAGCTAGGTGCTTCCACCTAGTTGGCCAAGGGATTCTCCAACCTCGCCCTGAGAGGCCTCATTTCCATCCACATAAAAAATTCTCTGGCATTCGGGTTCCCCCTCACGTTTCTATGGATTGGAATTTACATATAAACGATTGTTCTTCCCAATAAAACAAATTGAGAAAGAAGCTTATACAAGAAAGAGACCCATGTATGCAGATATAAGAAGACCTTGTATGGATTCAAACACCTTGATGCAGAGTATCTCATATACAACAGAAGCGTGGTGAAAACTTTCTATGATAGAGATAGTGTATCATAATGGTTACTCAGAAGTCTGGGATGATGGATTGTTAATCCATGGAAAACTCTCATGATGATAGAAGAAGTGCTACTTAGATATGTTTCAGTTTGAGCTTTGCCACGATGTCATGAGCTAGCAGGAAACATAAGTGCAAAATTTGACCATAATATATTGTAATGATCAGAGCTATGTGAAGCTTTCAGAGAAAACCAGTGTTCCATGACAGACTGAAGTACATTGAGATCAAGCATTATATTCTCTATGATAAAGTCCAGAAGAGAGAAATGGTTCTCCAGTATATCTCCACCGACGAGCAAATAACAGATATTTTGATAAAGCCTATGTTCAAGATGAAAAGTTTGCGTACTTAAGAGACGAGTTGGGGCTCGTGGAGACGACTTCCTTATTGGAGAAGAAATTGATTACTCCCAGGTTGGGAGGGAGCACTGATATGTTATTGATTTATGGACAGTCATTTTTCAGTTCGAAAAATGGTCCAGGATGGGCAATTCCTTTCCAGTTCGGAAAGTGGTTTGAGATTTCTGACGGACATGCATTTTCCAATTCGGAAAATAGTCTAGATTGGATAATCATATTCATAATGAAAATGGTTCGATATATTGTTGATGTACCATAAACAGTGATTCCCCTTGTGGCCATTGTGGGTGAATGGTCTAGGACAATCATTCTTCTTGACAGACACTCTGAGTAGTGGTCAAGTAGAATGGTTTGCCTCGTCGGGAAGTCATTCTTTCGAAGTTCACAATTGTGAGCAGTTTCGAAGAATGGTTTGTTTTGGAGGTTGGTGTGGGACAATCATTTCCTTAGGAAATGATCCGAACAGTCATTCCCTAGGGAAGACTCATTCTCTTTATGTTGCACTGTGATTAGTGTCGAAGGAATGGCCCAATTAGGTGAATGGTCCAGGTTCAACAATCAAGGACATCCATTCCCTAGGGCAGACTCCTTCTCTCTAGGTTGCACTATGATTAGTGTTGGAGGTATGGCCCAGTTAAGTGAATGGTCGAGGCTAAAAAATCAGGGATAGTTATTCTTCAATGCTTGAGAAGAATAGTCCAGATAGCCCATGGCTGATGTTTTACTTTCTAAGGGCAGATGCTCTTCCAAATCTCACAGATGTGAGGCGAAGAATGGCCCAGATGACTCAGTTTATATCATGATATTGTTTTATGCAGGTTGATATCAGATGATATGATTGATGTGGAGACTGTATGTCTCTGGACAGTAGTTGTATGCTATTGTGGTGGATGTGATCCACTGGTAGTGATTGTGTGTCATTGGTTTGTAGCAGTGTGCTACTGAGAGTGGTTTTGTACCACTAGATAGTAGTTGTATCCTACTATGAATAAACACAGTTGTGTTCTATTGGATGACATTGCTTCGGTTGCCATGAAGACTATCACTAGTGTTGGAGATGATTACCAGTCAGTATGTTGATGGACAGACATTCTCTTGGTGGAAAATGGTCCAGTACAATTATTCTTCTAGGACGTATGTCCAGATTAGAAGAATAGTCCTTATAGCCCATGGCGTGGCTTCCAGCATCTATTGGAACAATTATTCTTCTAAGACATATGTCCAGATAATAAGAATGATTCTTGTATCACGTTGTGGAGTGAGTGACTTATTTAACATCGTACCCGATTACTCAGATGGAGTATGGTCCAGACTCAGAAATCAGGGATAGTTATTCTTCAATGCTTGAGAAGAATAGTCCAAATAGCCCATGGCTGATGTTTTACTTTCTGAGGGTAGATGCTCTTCCAAATCTCACAGATGTGAGTGGAAGAATGGCCTAGATGACTCAGTTTATATCATGATATTGTTTTATGCAGGTCGATATCAGATGATATGATTGTTGTGGAGACTGTATGTCTCTAGACAGTAGTTGTATGCTACTGTGGTGGATGTGATCCACTGGTAGTGATTGTGTGTCACTGGTTTTTAGCAGTGTGCTACTTAGAATGGTTGTGTACCACTAGATAGTAGTTGTATCCTAGTATGAATAAACACAGTTGTGTTCTATTGGATGACATTGTTCTGATTGCCATGGAGACTATCACTAGTGTTGGAGATGATTACAGCCAGTATGTTGATGGACAGACATTCTCCCAGTGGAAAATGGTCCAGGACAGTTATTCTTCTAGGACATATGTCTAGATTAGAAGAATAGTCCTTGTAGCCCATGACGTGGCTTCCAGCATATGTTGGAACGATTATTCTTCTAGGACACTGTATGATGAAGTGTTATAAAAGAAATGGTTGTGGCTCGAATAAGATTTGGTTAAAGGGATTCTTGCTTTCTAAATTGGCTTGGCGAATAGTGGTAAAATATTTCCAGCAAAGAATATTATTATGAACTATAGAATTAATGAATGATATTTTATTTAATGGAACAGTAACCATCTTACTCTCGTCCATGATATCACTTTTCGCTCATTATATGCCCATCATTCTCCCAATAACATTTAATTCACTTCCATGTTATGTTATTATAAATTCATTCAAAGGATTTGGATGATGATTTGAGTGAAGGTTTCAATATGAAAGTATTGTTTTATAAGGGAAAGGCTCTCCATTTTTCTTGAACAATATCCATTTGTTCTTTCCCGTCGTGATATCATTTTTCATTCATTACAAAGCCCCCCATGTTTCCAATAACCTTGTAATTCCTTGTTCATTTGCAATTAATTATTAAATTCAGTATTTGGTGGATTGTATCAATGGGTGGATTGCATATGCTTTTGTTGTAAATAATAGAGCCAACATCTTGATTTTATTTAGGTAGAGTATTAGTGAATGGATTGTTAAAAATTTTTGTATTCTAATTGAAATATTGCTTCAGGATGAGTTATTTTTCGCAGGGGCAGCAATGGCAGAGGTGCAAATAGAGGTAGAGGAAACAATTGGCAAAAAGGCCATAGAAGGCCACGATTCTCATTACATTTTGACGCTAATCTGCAAGAACTAAATTAGCTTTTTCCAGCTGAGTTCTTTAACCTAGTTAGCCAAGGGATTCTCCAACCCCGACCTGAGAGGCCTCATTTCCATCCACATCAAAACTTCTCTGGTATAGGAGTTCCCCCTCACATTTCTATACAGCCAGAACCACCTGCCAATGATGGTTGGCAAGAGATCATCCATCTGCCTGATGCACATCATAATGGTTGGCCTACAGTATCATTTCCATTGCCTCCTCCTCCATCGCCATTCAATCCAAATGCCCAAGCTAATCACATTGTTCCGCCTTCTCAGTCCTCACATGCAAGCAAATGGCTCAAAATCACCATGCCCGAACTAGATATTGATAAAGGGAAAAAAGTGGACAATTCCCCTAACTCTTTTTAAAATTCCTCTGAATTTGTGTCCTCCCATCTTCACATCAAAGACAATTGCTCCCATGTCATCAGCGAAATTCATCCTCAAGGTTCCAATCAGCGTAAGGTTGCAACAAAAGGCCAAACAACAGAAAGATCAAAAGAGGGTAGTAGTGAAAAGAGGCAATCCGCCTCTCATAGCAAATATGGATTTTGATGTTGTTATCGGTATGTTAACAGAGTGTTTTTTTTTATAGCAAGCATATATTTAGACAAAATGTTTTGGACAACGTGGATATTATCCTATTTTTGGTCAACAATCATGTTTTATTCTTCTTAATAATAAAATGTTTGACTATTTAAGTGAATGGGAGTTACAAGGCAAATGTTGGAGCATATCTTTGGTTATTATATTTCACATTATGTTGATTATTGAAGTCAATAAAAAGGGAGTAACAAAGAGGAGTCATATTTTGTTAAAATTTAACAAAGAGATTAGGGGTCCCACGGATTTAGTTATTATTTAATAGACCCATGTTTGTTTTATTATTATCTATTTGTCTCAAACTAGTGGTTAAGCTAAATAAAGATTAACAAAGAAAGGTAGTTGAATTACCATAACTTGTTTGAAGAAGATTAAAAGCTCAATCAAAGGGAGAGAGAACAGAAGGAAAACTTATGATATAAGGTCTGCTCTATACTTGTGAGATATTTCTTTTTTTTCATTCATTCTGAGTTTACTAGAAAGTTAAACCATCTTGATGACAACAGGGTCTTATTGAAGGCAGCGGGATTCAAAACTAAATCATATCTTTCAGCAGCTTGTTTCTAAAGGTTATGATCTTTCTTGGCAGTCTGTGGGTTCTTGTTTGTTTATGGATTGGATTTCATAACTGATCAAAGACATTTTGCAGAGTC
Organism: Picea glauca; assembly: GCA_000966675.3. Classification (NCBI taxonomy): domain Eukaryota; kingdom Viridiplantae; phylum Streptophyta; class Pinopsida; order Pinales; family Pinaceae; genus Picea; species Picea glauca. The sequence continues at coordinate 8,809 of JZKD02S0499841.1, read as the reverse complement.
AATCAACAACATGTTTATGGCAAGTTGATCCAGATCTTTAGCTTTAGTTTCTTTTGTTGTCGGATTCTTTTTGTATGGTGTCTATCGGAGGCTTCTAAATATGACTTTGGTCCCACCCTCGTAGGGGTTTTTAAATAGAATTTTGCTTTGTATCTCAAAATGAAATTAATATAAAAATTAATTTTCCGATTTCAGTGTCGCATGCGTATCTTATGATATTGTTCAGATTTTACTTTTACTCTCGTCTATTTTCCTATACATACTTACAGATATATCTGCTTCTTTTCTTTTTCACGGTTACATATAACATATAAAATCAACCTTAGTCCCTAGTACATATTACCTATGGATTAAGAGATTGTTTTGAATTAAAGGCTACAAACTCTGGGTAACATTCCCAACTATCTTGCCTTAACCAAGCAAGATTTGAAAATGCTTGAGTAAGGTTCTTCATACCTTTTCCTCAACATTTATTTGACGACCATACTGGGGAGATCTTCCATATCTCTTTGGTTGATTGTATCATGATTATATTTCATTTTTTTTGTTTTGTTTGATTACTCTTTGACTGGTTTTTTCCATGATAGTACCTATTACGAGACAACCCAATATTGGAAACAATATTGATGACCAAACCAACATTTCATTGACTTTATTCAACACTATTTTAGAAACTGTTAGTACTTGTGTTGAGCTTGAACGTTCTTGGAAAATAATTGAAAGGGACATAAACATACATGAACGTTGGGGAGCCAGGCAAAGGCAGCCCATAAATCAACAATAACCTCCCTTTTTTTATCTTTTATTCCATGTCCTTTAATCCTCGCATTTCTTGAAGGAGAAGAGGGTTGTCCCTTGAAGCTACCCCTATTTTTGAAATAGGAAGGGGGGGAATTGTCTTATCAATTCAACAAAGTGCTCTTAAGTGAAGATTATTTGATTCTGCTATTTCATCTTTATCACCCATACCTATCACTTTCAACATGACATCCGCGGGTAGTGGTAGTGGCACCGGAGGTCCCTCCTCCTCGCAACCATTTGCTTCATCATTGATTGGTAGTATCTACATTCATCAAGTCCCTCTTCAATCCACTACCAACCCTATTAAGGTCATTAAGAAATATTGCCTTTTCCAATTTGAGGAAGATGCTACAACCACTCCATGGCATGTATCTTCTCCCTTAAATCTCGCACCAGCCACCCACCCATTACTAAAATTCAAGGATCGTTTACCTAGGTTCTTGAGAAATGGTACCGTTACTACAAATGAACACCTGGTAGCATTCTCTAATGCTTTTCATAACATAGGGGCTAACGATAACGACACTTGCATGCATTTATTTGTTAATTCTCTCGAAGGGAAAGCTGCAGCATAATTCTTTGACCTCCCTCCCAAAATCCTTTCAACTTGGGAAGAGTTGATTTATTGGTTCAAATCTACTTATGGATAGCCCAAGAGTCCAGCTGAGCAGTTAAGGGAATACAACAATATTGCTTATAAGGATGGTGAAACCATTAAATCTTTTAACCTTTGTTTCACTAAATTATATAACCAAATTTCTAAACTAATTCGTCCTCAAAATCAAGTTGCTTTCATACTTTATTATAATGAATTACCTTCTCTGTATCGTCATAGACTTGAACAGAAGGCTATCAACAATCTCGGTTCCGCCCTTCAGGCTTGCCTATAATATGAAGAGCAACTTGAAAGAACGGGTCTTCCTAAGGGAGACTTGGTCAGGCAAACAAACATCTATGTCATTCTACAACTCATGCAAGATATGAACAATAGGATGATAGCTTATGAAGGGAAAGGAACTTCTTCTTCCTCTTCCCTCGGGTCTTATTCTTCTTCCCTAGCGCCTTTTAAAAACACGAATGAAAACACTTTTTAGCCAAAGGACATAATGACTCGCAGTTGGTGTAATTTATGTGAGAAAATCATGATGAGAATACCTGCGAGGTTAAAAAGAATGTTAGAGATAATATCTTTGGCAAAAGGCCTAATACTATGATCGTTGTTTTAGATTGGGTTGAACCAGATGATGTTATGGTAATCAATACAAGGAATAAATCTTACAATGCCAGGGGAAAATTTGATATTCTTCATACTTCTTCTACCCCAAGCTCATCTTCTCATAGTGTTGATACACAAGCTGCCAGGACTTCGAATAATCAAAGAGTGTCTTCTCCTCTTCCCTCGTCCAAGTACAATATCCTGAATCAATCGACTAATATCAAAGTTGATGCTACTCTTTTGGACATGGTTGTCGTCCCAGAACAACAGAAGCATCTCAATGACTTTATGGAAGGAAATGTTTCTACTATAGCCAATCTATTTGAAGAGTCAAAGGAAGAGGACTCAACTATAAATAAGAGGTGTAAATAATTTTAGGAACCCTGTAAAAAAAAAACCCTTTCTATATTTCAGTAAAAATCAAGGATAAAATAGCTCATTGTTACCTAATTGATGGCGGGTCTAGTCCAATAGTGATGTCTAAAATTATCATGGAAGATCTTGTCTTATCTTGCACTAACGAAAATTCTAGAAACATGCTCTCTTATAACAATTTGCAGCAATCAACTATAGGTGAAATCAAGGATGTAACCTTAGTTTTGTGTGCACATCCCGAGATAAGAACAACCCTCAACATCTAAGTAATTGATATGTCGGTGAGTAACTATTCAATTATTTTAGGAAGAGATTGGCATGCCTTAACTAGTGGATACCTTTCACTTGATGGTACACAATTGTTCGTCCCTCGGAACGGAAAGAACATTATAGTCCTTAGGGAAGGAAGAATTTCATTGTATATAGAGAGCATTCCCCAACCTAATGTTAATTATCTTGAAGAGGATTTGGGAGTGTACTCTATCTTTGCTGATGAAGGTGACACTATGATTGAACCAGTCGATTTTGATGATGGCATGTGGCACATGCATTTCGATGGCTCATGTTCAAACGAAGGTAATGGAGCCGATATCATTCTATATTCTCCTATAGGTAAAATCCATAATTTCTCTTATATGTTGGAATTTGTTTGCACAAACAATGTCACCGAGTTTGAGGCCTTATTGTTAGGCATCGAAAATGCATATAACCTTGGTTGTGGACACCTTACAGTTTTTGGTAATTCTTAACTTGTTGTGAATCTTGTACAAAAAAATTATGTAGCAAGCAGTAAGTTACTTAAATGTTATACTCAAGTTGTTTGGATGTTGATTTCAAATATGTTATCATTTAACATTACTCGTGTTAAGAAGGAACTGAATACAATGGCCGATAGGTTAGTTGTTTTTGCAACATCTCCTACCTGACAGCTTTTACCTCAAAGCCCTGATTGTACGTTCCAATCTCTATATCGCCCTCACATCCCTGATAACATAGAATCATGGCAGGTTTTCTCGAGTGATGAAGGAATTTGCGCTTTCATACAAAATGAACCATTTAAGCCCAAAGAAATCATCTTGGTTGAAGATGAAAAATTTCCTAAAGTCTTGACTCCTCTCGAAAGTTCATTTTCATCAAGTGATGTTGGCAACAAGGAAACACATAAGGAAGAGGAGTCAAAAAGGAAATTTAGTGATACCATTTCCTTGAATATTAGGACATTTGAATCTCCAATGGTCATTAAATTAGGTTCCCAATGCTCTGATGAAGAAAAAATGAAATTCACATAATTACTCTGTGAATTTCAAGATGTTTTTGCCTGGTCATACGAGTATCTTCGTGGTTTTGATCCTTCTCTCATACAACATGCCATTCCTATCAAGGAAGGGGTAAAACCAGTTAGGAAAAGATAAAGACCTATTAACCCTACGCTCAAATCCACTATTAGAAAAGAATTGGAAAAAATTTTGAAGGCTAATATAATCTTTCCAGTTAAGTATTCCGACTAGGTTTCAAATATGGTCCCTGTTCGGAAAACTATCAGCCAGATCAGATTATGTGTCGATTTCTGAGCATTGAATAGAGAAAGTGTCAAAGACCATTTTCCACTTTCCAATATGGAAATGATTATACAATAGGTTGCAGGGTCTCAAATGATGTCCTTACTTGACGGTTTCTCTGGGTATAATCAAATCAAGGTAAAAAAGATTGATAGATATAACACCACATTTACCACACGTTGGGCCACATTTGCTTATGAACGCATGCCTTTTGGATTATCTAATGCAGGTGACACCTTTCAAAGAGCTATGCAAATAGATTTTGACGATCTAATCGGTAAGATTATCCAAGTTTATCTTGATGATTTCACTGTTTATTCTAAAAACCGGTTGGATCATTTTGGTCATCTTGGAAAAGTTCTCATGCGCTACAAAAAAATTGGTGTTTCTTTGAATCCTTACAATTCTATTTTCAGTGTCACGAAGGGTAAGTTTCTCGGTCACATTGTTTCTGATTCAGGCATAAGTATATATCCTAAGAGGATTACTGCGATTCTAAACCTCCCTGCCCCCACCTCCAAGAAATAAATTCAAGCTTTCATGGGCATTATTAATTTTGTTCGTAGATGTGTTTCTGATTTTGTTGTCATGATTAAACCCATCCATAATCTTTTGAAGCAAGATCGTTCTTTTTCTTGGAAAGGTGATGTCGAGAATGTTTTTCTTAGGATTAAGAAGACGATCAGTTCTACGTCGGTTTTGGCGAAACCGAATTTTGAGAAAGATTTTATAGTATATACCAATGCCACTAAGGAAGAAATTTATGTTATCCTCTTACAATGTGATGACCAGAACAATGAAAAACATGTAGCTTACATGAGTCAGAGGCTATCAGATAATGAGGACAAATATTATTACATTGAGAAGCATGTTTTCTCTCTTATCAAATCTATAGAAAAAAAATTCCATTTTATTTTGGGCAAACATACGCAGGTAAAAGTCTCTTTGCCTGTTGTCAAGTTTCTACTTTCACAAACTTATCTTTCAGGAAAACTAGCACATTGGCTTGCAAAAATTCAAGAGCATGATTTGACAATCATGACTTCAAAGACGATAAAGAGACAAGACTTAACTCGACATGTTGAGCCAAGTGAAGAACTTGACGATCAAGATAATCCTCTTTCAATGCTATTTTATATTGAAAATCAAAATCTCTCTATATCTTAGCATCCTTGGTATAAAAATATTGTATATTATTTGCAGTATCAAAGGTGTCCATATGAGTTAGATCCTCATCAAAGAAGGAGACTCTTCCTTAAAGCTTCTAAGTATATCATTTTAGGGGACTCCTTGTTTAGAAGATCTGTTGATGGTTTGTTGCTACGATGTGTAAATGATGAAGAAGCACATAAATTATTACACGAACTACATGGATCATCAACATATGTCATCCATATTGGTGGACATTTTTCTGCAAAGGCTACTGCTTTTAAGATCATAATAAATGGTTATTATTGTCCTTTGATCTTTCACAATTCTTATAAATTTGCAAGGTCCTTTGATAAATGCTAAAAGTTCATTGGCAAATAACGTCGTTTTGCCATGCCTTTAGCATGTCCCTTCAAATTTCCCTTTTTCTAAGTGGATTCTAGACTTTATTGGTCCAATCAATCCTTCATCCTCTGCAGGACATATCTTTAGTTTGGCAGGCACTGATTACTTTACTAAGTGGACTGAAGTTTTCCCTCTTATACATGATCAAGATGAACAAGTAATCTATTTTCTAGAGTCTAATATCTTTTACAGATTTGGCCTTCCATTAGAAATCATTACAGACAATGGTCTAGCCTTCATTTCTGTAAAATTGTCCCAATTTCTGGCTAAATTAGGTGTCAAGCATTTCACTCCATCTGCTTATTACCATCAAGGAAACGGACAAGCAAAGTCTACTAATAAAAACCTAGTTAGAATTATAAAGAGAATCATAGAAAACAAACCTTGCCAGTGACACACTCTTCTAACTTATGCTCTTTGGGCAGACCATACTACCACCAAAGAAAGTACATGCTTTACTCCTTTCCAACTCGTATATGGCCAAGAGGCTATTATGCCTATTGAATTGGAACTTTATTCCTTACGGTTGATGTTACAGGCTGAAGAATTAAATTGTTTTGATGTTTCTCAAAGGATAAATACACTGCTAGCCTTGGAAGAACAAAGAAAGTTTTCCTTGGAAAATTTGAAGAGGAGGCAACAAATAGTGAAGAAGTATTTTAACAAAAGAGCAAACACTGTTGAATTTAAAATTGATGACAAAGTCTTATTGTGGGATTCAACTCATGTTGAGAGAGGGAGACATTCTAAATTCCAAAAGTTATGGCTAGATCCATTTAAAATCGTTTTAATCCTCGGCACAAATTCATATCTTCTTAAGGACATGGATGAGCGATTGTTTTCTTACAGTACCAATGGTTCCCATTTGAAACATTATGTGGAACCAACTCGACCACCGACTCAATTTTGTGTAAATATGATTGTTGTGTATTTTTTTCTCTTACGTATTTTTTGTCATTTTGGTTTATTGAGTTTTATTTTCTATTGTTTGTTTTACATGGTCATCAAAAATAAAGTCTGGAATAGTTTTTCCATAATGATGTCATTCTGTAAGTATTTTTTATCAATGAAAACAAGATAGACACAGTTGCTACGATATATTCCTTTTGAGACATTGAGGGAATAGCTTTTTGCTTTCAATAATGTTGTAGTATAGTTGGTTTTGTTTTCTTCCTTGTTTATGCTATCCCTTTCTTCCCTCCATCCTGAGATTCAAGAGAACATCATAATCATTCTCCTCGAAATTTTGAAAAGTGTCATCAGTTGTGAACCTTGTTGATTGTTATGCATACAGGACCACTTCCCCTCATACATCTCACTTTCCATAACTTATTCCCTGAAGTCCCATATTATATTTTCCCTTAAACCATCATTTTCCCCTTGTTGCATAGCTAAATTATGAGCAGTTTCAATCACCTACTTCTACCGGTCTACGGATCCTAGTGTTCTTAGTTCTAAATCTGTTGAGAACAAATTTCTCTGTGGAGTCATTAGTTTGTTGATGCCTAAAAAAAGCGCAACATGAGATCCATGCCTGCAAATAAGTTGCAATGCATTTATGCGTACATATTATTAATATTAAGTAGGTGGGACCCCTTTAGGACAATGATAAAAGGAAATGACTCCTCTTGTTAAGATGTCAAAGCTTCGCTTATTATTGCATTATAAGAATAATTACACAATTGGGAACAAAAGAAAAACTCTGGTTCTAATTGCAATTTATGGATGATGGGTTTGTAATTTGATTTGAAAAGAAATGTTTGTGTCGTCGGACATTCTTGCTCTTGCTACATCTAGACCATAACACTAAGTGTGAATTATACGCAAACTTTTGTTTGGACAAATGGGTCATTATCTGGTATGGAATTTCTTTGGAAAATTGTATATGTTCTGGATCCTTGTGTTGGTTTTGGACCCGACTTTTGATATTTGAAGTTTGTATAGTCACTTTTCTAAAACAATGGATATATGTGTAAAGGTTTGATGGATGCTAGCGTGCTTCATTATGAAACCTTCACTATGTTTCTAGTATTTGTTGTGGGCGCTCTGGTAAATAGAAACTCCACCATTTTCGACCCTCGAAGGAGTTGTGTTTTGTGGTTTCCTTAGCTTTACTCTTACAGGTATGAAACTTTTATCTCTTCATTCATTAAATTGAAACTCTACTCGAGTTAAAATCGTTTTGTTGGCTCTAGGATTTTGGATACAAAATGTATTTGTTCTCCAAAGTTTATAACATTTCTTTTAAAAAAAACTTTGGTTGTGCGAAATCGCATTTTGATTTGGGTTTTTCTTGTTTTTCCTTTTGGGCATTTGAGCCCTCAAACCAAAACTATAGCTCGACTCTGTGTTTGGGTTAGGGTATGAATTATGTTGTGCCTGGAGGAAACGTTGTATTTATATTTTTGATACAAAGACTATGGTGTATTGTTTTCATTCTAGTTGTGCAAGATGCAATGTGATCACTTTTGATTTCCTATTGGCATAAAATTAATCTGAACCTAAATTATTGTTCGACGTTCTACTCTTGTTGGATTATATGGATTGGTTACGTTTAGAACAAACGTTGGCAATTGTACTGTTGGAAAAGGTTTTTACAACAATTAGGTTTGAGTTTGCTCAGATTCTATGACTAATTTCTAAATTGTTCTCTTTTTCTGTAAAAGAAAAGGGCAATGAAGGTTTCTTATATTACCCTAGCTATACCTAGACCTTGGAAAAATTGTATGTGGTAAATGTTGTCACCTTGGAAGTTTGCCAAGAAACTATTTTAAGGAAGGAATTGTTATCGTCGTGCTTATGGGATGCACTACAAACCTCACACCTACTTTGTTTCGCTTCAGGCCTTGTTTCCCATTGAATTCGAACATGTAAATAATTTGAAGTCTTGTTTCTTACCCCAACAGTCATAACATTGATTTGAAACCTCAAAATCGTGGGTTCACTGTGTTATTTATCCACGAGGGATTCAATTGACTTCTGAAGTTAATATGAGTTGTTGATTATTAAACTCACATTGGGGTTTTATATTTTAGTTATGATTATTGTCAATCGAAATGCTTTGTTATTGATCTCCTATAGATCGCTTTACCATTTTAAAAGAACATCTATGGTTTTAGAAAAAATAAAAGGAAGATTCTAAAAGTTGGCAGTTCTGGGATTTTCCTCGAATTTGATATTAAACAGTTTAAAGGTTGTAGTTCATGGATGTTGTATGATGAAATGTTATAAAAGAAATGGTTGTGGCTCGAATAAGATTTGGTTAAGGGGATTCTTGCTTTCTAAATCGGCTTGGCGAATAGTG
>JZKD02S0499797.1:0-16954 GCA_000966675.3 Picea glauca | reverse complement strand
TCTGTTACCTCCATTCGAGTGTTGGTCACTTGTAGTACTCCCTCGTCCTTGGTGACCTCTGCCTCTTCCTCTGCCTCTCCCTCTGCTGAAGGAGAATTGAGTTTTGAAGGCATTGATGATTGACTCATCTGTGAGATGTAGTCTGGTCTCATGTGTCAGCAGAGAACCAATTAATTCATCTGTTGAAAAATGTGACAGATCCTTGGATTCAAGGATTGTTGTAACGAAAATTTCGAATTTAGTTGGTAAACTTATGATGACTTTCTCAACAATGCATTGATCAGGGATGGATTCACCAGTCAATCTGATCTGGTTCACAATTCCCATGACTCTGGTCATAAACTGATCCACATTTTCAGACTCTGTCATTCTTAAAGTCTCAAATTGCCTCCTCAAGGTCTACAGTTTCACTATTTTAACCTTGTCATTTCCTTGGTAAGCTGATTTAAGGATGTCCCGGGCCTGTTTTGAAGTACCAGCGCCTGTGATTTTTGAGAAAATTGAGTCATCCACATAATTTTGGATCCAAAATTTGGCTTTATTTTCTTTGTTTCTCTGAGTTGCCTAAGCAATCCTCTGTTGGTTTGTCACGGCGGCAAGGTATGCTAGATCTGGTTCCACATATCCAAGATCCACTGGATCCCAACACTCTTGTGCTTGCAAGAACGATCTCATTCGAAGAGACCAGAGATCATAGTTCTTTCCAAAAAGAATCGGACCCTGAGTTGGTCCTAAATTGCTAGACGTCACCATCTTTTAAAGAATTTAATAAAACGAAAAAAAAAATTGTTAGAAAATTTTGTATTTACCTGTTTCCCGCGTGTAAAACCAGGTCTGCTAATTTCTTATAGGGACTTCAGAACTTTACGATTCAAGATTTTGTGAGTTTCGACTTCGTGAGTTTTGGCTTCGCGATTCTGACTTCGGGACTTCGTTATACGAGTCCTCCGAACTCTTGTCTCTCCAACTTTCGATCGTCAAAACGCCGAAGAGAGATTAACGACCTTGGATTGGCCCTTAGTCTCGATTCAATGTGACCACGTGCCTAAATTTTAAAGCGCTACCGGCTTTTCACGAATCGGGGAATCGTGATGCCTTCGCCGGTTCTTTGTCCCTCAATTTTCCGAAATCCGAAATATCCTGGCCCTAACGCCTTTTCGGGACTTCGGCAGTTTTGCTGCGACGATCCTGGGTCCTTCAGACTCCCGGTGTACGAAATGCCGAAATTTCTCCTTGGACAATCAACATTCCAGATCCTCCTATGATCTGACGATCCAGATCCTCTCGGGATTTCGAAATTAGTTATTTCGCGAGTTTTGAACTCTCATCACGACATTCTCCAAATTGCGAACTCTGAAATGCCGAAATGAGATGGTGCTTGGATCTGCTGCCACCTATCCTTTGATATGGATCGTCCAGATTCTTTCTCAAAATTTCTTTTGAGTAATCTCGTGATTTCAGGATTTCGCGTATCTGGGTTTGGAGTGTAGTCTTCTTTGCTCGTCCAAATCACGATTTCTGATTTTGCGATAGAGTCAGATCGACGACTCACGATATTTCTCGATCCAACGGTCCTGAATGACTTGGGATTTCACGATTCGTGAATTCTCATGGCAGTCTTCTAACCTTTACACCCTACGAGTCAGCGAAATGACGAGATCTCACCATGTGTCCTCCTTGATGGATGGTCCTAACGATTTCGTGACTTCGCAAGTACAAATTTCTCCTATGTTCTCCAGAGGACTAATCCTCTTGCACTTTCTCATGGATTCGACAGCTATGATTCCTCTGCGTGAAATCTAATGGCTGAAATTCTTTCACCTTTTTTTCACTCTCCTCGTCACTTCTGAACTAGATTTTTTCCTCTAATCTTCTTCGCAAGATGGATCTTATGGTTGCGATTTCTCATTCTTGGCTCCTCTGATGTGTTCTTCACTGCCTTTGCAAGTATTTTCTCTTGCGGAAGAAAAATTCGTGAATCTTTCAAAGATTTGAAAGAATTTCACGAGTTCTTTGAAGCTTACTATTCTCTGCTTCAATATTTGATGGAGGAGAGACATTTCCCAAAAGTCTTTAAACGATTTTTCCTCCTGCAACAATATTTCACAAACTTGAACGAATTTCTTTGGATTCTTCAAATGTTCTTGCCTCCTGTAGCTCTTCTTCGTGAATCTTTGACGAATATGAAATTCTTTACGATTCTTTAGAGTTTCTCCTTCTGCAGTCTCTGCTTGCTTGATCTTTTGAGCGTATAGTGCTCTGCTTCCTCGCATGAGCTTCCTACGAGGATCTTTTGAGAGTATTATGGACAACTCTCCAAGCCTTGTGAAAAGTCTGTGTCGCGTGCTCTCGTGATCCTTGTAAGTTATGTGTTGTGAGGATCATGTTGCTCTCTAGACTATGTGAAGAGGCTTACTGCTGAAGCTCTGATACCATGATAAATTTTGAAGCAAGAAATGTAGAGAGAAAAGAACAGAGTAGAAAATAGTATTCAGTATGTTGAGAATGTAAGGAGAAAGTACAATGAGAAGGGTTATTTAAGATCACCCATGCAAAAGGAAAATAGATGAGCTAAATAGGCTCAAGCAAATCAAGAAAATAAAGTAGAGTTGGCCAGGACAGTTGGCAGTGTACAGTCAGCCTGTTGAGGTTACGTTCTATTTAACAGGATTGAGGTGGGTCATGCCAATTTTCCTTCCATATAGAGGGTTTTCTGGCTACCTTTCTAGTGCAATAGGAAACATGCCTACCCCTAAGAAGCTCAATCTTTTAGGCAATAACTTATCGAGTGTTATTCCTTTCTAGATAACCAATTACAAAGGACTTCATGAAGTCAATCTCACCAACAATTTTGTCCTGAGTTCTATCCCTCTAGATATCAGGAATTGCATCCTTCTTACTGTTCTAAATATTAGTACGAACAATATTTCTTATTTTATTCTACCTGAACTGGGGAATCTTGTAAGCTCTAGTACACTTTCAGTAGATATGAATAATATCTTTGGTATTATTCCTTAAGCTATTGGAAATCTTGTAGTGCTAACACAACCTTAAGCTATTGGAAAGCTTGCTAGTGCTAGCATAATCATGGCATACTCCAACTATTTCTATCGCTCCATATCACCCAAAATTGGTAATTGTAGTCAATTGATAAATCTGAGCTTTTACACCTCTGGATCACAAGGAGATTCCCGAAAATTGAGAATTTGAAAAAACTCATGGAGATGTCTCTATACAATAACCATTTTATGGGTACCATCCCTTATTTTATAGACAACTTCAACATCCTCCAAATTATTATAGTTTTTTAGAACTCTTTATATTGTACGATACCATGGGAGATACCCCAGTTTGAAAATCAAAGAATTTTATTGGTTTATGAGAATAGTCTTGGAAGTTCAATCCATGGAGGTTTTGTCATATGGTGAATGCAAAGTAGTGAATTAATGTAAATGCAAAATACTAAACACAACGAGCAGAAGAGTCAGTGCATGGTGAACTCAATGCATCCCCACCTCATGGACTACATTTCATGAGGAAAATGTTGCCCAGCCACTAACCAATTACAATCAATGATGAAATTTGACCGGATACTTTTAATTTCAAGTTGAAGGGTATATATCCATTCAATCCTTCTAGGATGAAAAAATGAATAAGTAGATGTGCTTTAATTGACAAGAACAAACTAAGTACACACTTCAAGAAAGAAAAACCTCCTTCCAATTATTTAAAATGTTAAAATTTAATTCACAACCCTAAATAAATAAGTCAATATTTCAATAGAATGTAATAAGAAGCATAATTCCAAATATTGTTTTTGATGGGTTATATAATAATAATAATAATAATAACTCATAACCATCTAGCCAAGTTTTTTTTTTGGAGGAATTTCAAAATGTTAAAAACAACAATACAAAATTGTCAGCACAATTACAAAATCAAAATTTTGTGTGAACCCCAATATAAGAAAAATGTAATCTATGTATCCATAGGATGCATGAGCACTACATCTTATGTTCATATTTTGATCATATCCCAATCCTAATTAGCTATGGGAATCATATTCATTTCAGATATCGTTAGAAAAGAAGAAATTGTACTTAGCCATGCTAGTCATGTTCATTTGAGAAGATATCGTTAAAAATAAATAAATCATAGTATATCTGGAGGCCTTTGTTTAAGGGTGACAATTCTATCAAAACTTTATAAAAGAAATGAATATATATAGTACATGACTACATTCATTAATTATTATTTAAGTCAAGATGTTTATGATTCCAAGCTTCCCAGGTTCCATAGAAACACAAAACTAAATGAAACTACTCATCAAGATCACCAAGGATGTTATTTTTATTGAGTATATTGATTGTTAACTTTATCTCTCAAACCATGTGAAAATGCATGAAAGAGTGAAATGTTAGAGCATGATCCCTAATTCATAAGTTTGATGATAATAAAAATTATTTTATGTTTTCCCTAGTTTTCTTAAGAATCTCATCCATTTTTAAAAATGTCGTTCCATATACTAGTGTTCTACAAAGAATATTCCTCCTTGATTTTGGGCTTGGGATGAGGGAGGGGGAAACATAAATATGGGGATTTCTCAACATATTTGCAAAGTATCATCACATTGAGGTCAACTTTTCTAGAAACACAAATTTAAGATAACAAAAGAAATGGAATTATGTAAAGTGTAGAAGGAAAAGATAACGAAGTAAATGGCATTATGGTGAGTGTGGGATTCAAAATGATGAAGTATGTCAACTAAATGCAATTCTGATTTCTACATTGAAAAGAATCAACAATGCTCTTAAAACATGAATTCAAGTGGGGATTCACAAAGACAAGGTGTTTAATCTTCTTTGGTAAGATTTCATTAAGTGACACACAAATTAATGCATACACTTCATGGTAGGATATATATCTAGGTGTGAGGGATGCAATGGATTTAATGTTGTGGAAGGGTACACCATATTAGGGAATAGATAAGAGCCAACTAGAATAAACATGATTTTAGTCTTTACACAAATATTGTGTGATGAATCAATGCTCATTTTTCAACCAAGCATGGAAGTGAAGACATTAATGGATTATTGAGAATAAGATCCTTCTTCTCACAATTTATGATATTTGTTGTCCATCAATAACTTAAAAAAAAATACATTTTTTTAAGACTATTATTTTAATTATTTTTATAGGAGAAACTTGAACCGTTTACAAAGACTAGGAAAGATTCAATTTTAATCACTGGTAATCGAGATAAAAGAATTTTAAAATTCAAATTTTAATAGGAAAATTCCAAAAGTGTGTTAAACCATTGTAAATGAATTAGTAGCTAAGTACCTCTAACTATTGTTATATGTCCCTTTACAAAAACATAATAAATTATAATATTCTAGAATCAACATCACAATCCTTTTAAAATTTATTTAAATTACAAAAAATACTTTAATTTTACTTTTTCTCCTACATCAATATTATACACTTAACATTTCTATTATTATATTGGAATTAAAAAATCTAAACATTACATAATCAATGATTGGCTCATCTTCTACACTTAAGATTTCTATTATATTGGAATTAAAAAATATAAACATTACATAATCAAAGATTGGTTCATCCTCTCAAATTTGGTAGTTCTGAATCTAAATTATATTATTACAATAATAGTTATCGATGATATCATAAATTAAAATATTAGAAAAAATTAATTTATACTTCTCAAAATAAAATTGATTATTCAAATTTTAAGATAATAATTGGATTTCATTTCAGTTATCCAATCCATTTTAAACTTTTTCAACATGCACAGCACCGTGAATAAGAATACGAACAACTATTTATTTATAGGGAAAGCCCTTATTTCATGGTGAATTGCAAATACTTTATATCAGGCTCCTACTTCGTCGTAACTTACAAATGTTTTATATCATATTTTAAGTCTTAATTTACTCAATATCCATTTTGATACATATATCAGAAATCTAATGTATTTATCTATAATTTAAATATGTTATGGAGTACTCATATAAATTGTATTTATATATTTAAATATTTTATGAATTACTCATATAAATTGTATTTATTTATTTCAAAATTTTAATTTATTAAAAGCTTTCACCATGATAATAAATTAAATGTAATAATATTTTAAAATTTAGTTTATTATTAAAAATTATTATAATTTATTTTTCTTTTAACATATAATAATATAATTATTATATATTAAAATTTATAAATAAATATTTTGTTATTACATTTTAAAAATATTCGAAAAGTCTATTATTATATTATAAATGTTAAAAGAAGAAAGTGTTAATAAAGAAAGATTGTGTATTGTAATATTTGGATTAGCTCTCGATGGGGTGGCACATAGCTTAAGGGAGGCCACATAGCCCTCCCATGAAATCAACCATAAATATGGTCAGTCGCTATTCCACACCCCATTCTTGGATGGAGGGCGACCATAAAAGTTTGTAGAGAAAGGGAGGACACCTCCCCCGCATCAGATTAATGGAGGCCTCGATAATTAATAGAAGTTGGGGGATGTTGAGTACGGGTGGTAGCATAACAATCATGTCTGCCCCTCGGTTAACTATCCAGCTTGGCCATGACATTCGACACTTTGTCTCTGTGCTATGTCACCTCGCTCTTCACGGGAATTTGGTTTTGGCACAATCGGTTCTCTTGGTATTGGTCCAGTTGGTTCTTTGCCCCAAAGGCTCCCCATGCTAAGAGAGAGAGAGACGAAAGCCCGGGAGAGGTCCTGCTTGGTACAGTCCTGCAGCCAGGAAGAGACACCTGCATAATTTGGAGAGAGCTGTGTCAATTTCCTAGACTCAACGAATTGTGTGGCCACATACTCCTCCAATGGCCTTTGTGGAAGAGGAATTCCCGGAGGAACCATTTCAGGTTCCACCGAAATCCCTCCTCTACATGGTCCTGGATGACTACTTGCACCCCAGCAGTAGCGTGGTTGTTACAGGTACAGAGGCGGCCATAGATGGCACCACTTGCATTATGCAGGAGGAATTCCTCTGCACGGTCCCATATACACACATTTGCCTCAACACCAGTGGGGTTGTTACAGGAAAAACGACGACCATGGAGAGTGCCACTCACATTATTCAGGAGGATTTCCCCACCATGGCGCCTCCACCACTGGATAAAGTTGATGAATGTGACTAGACTCCTCCCATCCTCTTCATCCCGGAGCAGCTGGAACTTAGTTTTGACATCATAGGTTATATGGTGGACCAGCTCCATCGATACACCCTCATCAACAGTTGCATTGACATGTTCTTTGATGCCTTTTCGAACGCACCAGCCAAGCAGAGGTGCCCAACCTGAGCACAACCCTTCATTCTCCAGCCCAACGATGGCATCCTTCAGAGTGGCACTCCAAATGGCAGGTTTCATAGTTCGCACAACCCCTCTAATGTCTAAATCTGCAGAGTTCCATGAGCATCATTGCCACGGTGATGGAGCCTTTTTTCTCATCAATGTGGTCTGGTACTCGGTTTTCTTCTTGACTAGTTTTAATTTTCATAGTTTATTAGTATGCTTAGTTTACATAGATAGTTTTGTCATCTCTACCATCCACCACCTACTCTGGTTTCCAATTGGCAAGACAAGTGGCGGTGGAGGATGCTCTTTTTTGGCCGAAAGCATAATAGACAGCCACCTATTTCAGTTTCCACTTGTTTAGCAGAATAGGTGGCATGCCAATAACATGTATCATTTTTGTACAATGACAACTCATTAATAGGAATTACCTCTTTTTATTTACAAAAAAAATCTTTAGATTACTAAGTGAAGTAAAACCTTCTTTATATATATACATCTATTTTGAAAATGTTTTTATAAATATTTTTAGGTTATAAAATATTCTATACTTATTTTTTTATAAGCAAAATTGATTATATTTTTTATCATATTTATCTTAAATTATTATTTTATATAAATATTAGTTCATGCAAATATTTCCTATATATATTATTTAATAGATATATTTTAAATCTCATCTATTTCTAATTTGTTTTATTTTATAATATAATAAAATCTGTTTATTTAACCTAATATAAAAGAAGAAAAAATAATTAAAAAAATACTTATAGAATATTAATATTTTTTTATTATAAATTTTTATCACATTTTGTTTAGGTTATTGGAGACATATCAAATCATATTTCCTTGTACTCCTATTATCGAATGGATATATTTTACCTCTTAGTTATTATGTTGCATATTTTTGCTACAACGTCTCAAAATTTAATTTTTGAATGATACATTCTTAATATATGTTTCCAAATCATGTATGAAGCACAAGATAAGAAAAAATTATGTAATAGTTCAGTGATGTAAGGGTGGATCAATTTAACGTAGGATTATCGATCATATTGTTATCAACTTAAAATATGATGAGAGAAAAGGGAAAATCTGTCGAATGTTATGCTTCATGAATGGTACAAGATTATTAAAAATATTGTTATTAATTTGAAAAAAAATAATTAAATATTATAAATAGATATAATAGAGAATATTGTTATTAACTTAAAAAATTGTTAGAGAAAAATGAAACTCCCATTTGTAAAATGATGTTAGGATTTGAAAATCACACGAGAATATTGAAGGTGTTGTTTTCAACTTGAAAGAAAATTGAAACTATCTACTTAAATATTATAAATAAACAAAATAACATAATTTTATAGAAAGTTTATGTAGTGACATTAATTTTTGTTATTTTAAAAATTGGAAAATAAAATTGTAAAATTAATAAAAGAATAATTTTTTTTATAATAGTAAAAAAAATTGATAAACACTTTTTTTTACACAAGCATAAAGACTCTACATTTAATAAAATGTGAATTTGAGTTATTTACATATATACAATTTTTTTTAAATACTATAAATTTGATTTTTTTTAAATTATAATTATAAGAAATATAAACTATTTTATAATTATATTTGGGATGTTTTGATATTTAAGTTTATTTTATTCATCTATCATATAGATGTATATTATTGCATTTGAATTTAAAAAAAATATATATGGTGGATAAATAATTAGAGGATAAAAGAAAATTAAGACAATGATGATTATTAACTTGCACTTAAGTCAAACTTTTGTAGTTGTATTTGTGGTGCTTTGACATTTAATCTTATTTCATTCATCATTTAGATATATATTATTGCATTTGAATTTAAAGAAAATTTATGGTGCTATAAAAAATTAGAGGATAAAAGAAAATTAAGATAATCACGATGATTAACTTGCATTGAGGTCGAACTCAAGAAGGTAAGGAATTACTTGAAAATTTTTAAAATATTATTTGTATGCTATAAAAAACATTAAGAGAAGTGTTCCAAGATCACCATAGTATTGTTTATTTAAAGGATCATAAAAAATAGTAAGAGAAGTGTTCCAAGATCACCATAGTATTGTTTATTTAAAGGATCATAAAGGTTGGTATACAAATCTTTTGAAATTGAGATCTCATATGGGTTTGTGTCAAGCATTCTAAGAGAATGTGATTTTTAAATTCAACCCTCTTAGTGTCACAAAAGTAATAGACTCTTTCATCGGAAGGTGGTTTAGGAATTTACCATCCCTCAATTTAACTATGAAACTCATGAGAATTAGTTATTATTTTAGCAATGTTTATTTTCATCTTTACACTTGTCAAAAGAGAGAGATCATTTTGATTTTCTAGATTATAGTTGATTACCTCCTTATAATATCTTAATTTTATTTTCCCCTTTAACTCTTTATTGCACCACAATTTCTCCTTCAATTTTGATGGAATAATACTTTTAATATTATCCTTATTCTACAATATGTTCTCTTTCCTTATTCCCCAAGAGTCCCAAATGGTTTATCCAGGATTGTGCATCCTTGTGTCATTCTCGTTTCATGTGAAGGTGGTTTTCACTGGAGTTTGAAGCAATTTTAGGAAGCCTCTTGTCTTCCATCGTTTTTAACTTGTTTTTAAAAATTAGGTATCTATTCATAGCTCTTATCTCAATGAGGGAAATGACTGCTTCTATGAGAAGGATATGCTAGGGTATATCTTCTTTAATTTTGAGATTATATGTTATAAAATAATTTTGATCTTCTAGCTATATTTCTCCATGACTCTCTAGAGATACTACATCCCCAAACTTTCCATTCATATAAAATAACTGCAATAAAGAGAGTCTCAAAGAGAAGTTTTTGTTTATCCCATACCCAAAGATCTGTTGATTTACAATTGTTTTCGATCCCATAATAATCTTTCCACCCTCCATTTATCTTTTTCTCAACACTATAATCCAAGTTGAGCTTGTGATGAATATTGATGCTCAGATATTTGTATGAAGGAAGTTCATCCAAGTGTTTTTTGTCATATACACAATTATCGTAGGTGATCTTATTGGATTTCATTAACACGACTTTTGTTTTGTCAATATTAACAGTCCTATCCATTTTGGAGAAGAAATCCTTGAAGATTCTAGGTTGCTTGTCAATGTCATGTGGACTCCTTTCCATAAGAACAATATCATTAGTGTAAAGAAGAAGAATGATGGCTATACTAGTGAGAGTTGGGCCAATACAACCTAATTCTTCGAAACAATCTTCTAACTTGTCAATGTATATGCCAAAAGGGATAGGGGATAAGGGACAACCTTGTTTAACTCCAATACTGCAATTAATTTCTTGTGACCAACCCTCAATGTTCTTGAACTTGGAAATAATGTTCTCATATAAAATTATTGCAACAACCCTCAACTCGAAAGACAATTTTATTTCTTCCAACCTATCCGAAAGGTTTGTCTTGGGTACTCTTTCAAAAGATTTCCTAAGGTCAACTAAACAACAGATGATTTTTTTTTAATTATTGTGACACTCTTACGCAATGATCCTAAGCATAAAATTGTGGTCCACAGTTGAATTATATCTCCTAAATATGGTGTTGGCTTTAGCTCTTTTTCCATGTCTTTCTATCCATATGCTAATCTTCTTTTCCAAAATATAAAATGGGGCTAATCATAATATTTGTATAATTAGAGAGAAATGTTTTTATCCGCACTTTTAAAAATAGGTACAATGAGGCTTTGCATATAGGGTTTAGGGAAGCAATTGAATATCTTTTGTTTGTGAGGGATGAGGATAGGCCCTTTGATTTTAAAAATTTCATCTTGCTATCCTTCAATGTTCTTAGCTTTCCCATTTACAAGTAGTTTAACCCTCAACTCTATGTATTCCATAGAAAAAACTTCATCCTCTATAAGAATATTTGGAATTCCAATACTTCAGAAAATCATATTATTTTATTTAGTTTTAATAATTAGAATTTCTCTTTGCCTCCAAAACTTCCTAGAATCAAGTTTAGATAGATGTAAAAGTCATATTGCTTTCTATTTATCTACCTTTTTTTTTCTTTTATTTAGGGATATGTATTTTGATTAGTGCAAAGAAGAAAATCAACATTGTCAAAATAAGGACAAGCTCTCATGAGCTCCATAGTGAAATAGGGCATCTGACAAGTGAGTAAATACCTTAAATGGAAAGAATTTGGCATCTTTCTAACAATAAGAGGGTTGAAAATGAAAATCACTCTCTTAAATTGTTGTTCTTACACACACATCAGAAATCAATTTCAAAATATTTGTTACAGCCCTTACTAACCTTTTTCATTCATCAAATCTATGTGATTTAGAAATGTTTCTCTCAAAGCTTTCTCATAGCACAAATAGAAATTTAAAGAAATCAAAAGTAATTTCCTTACCTTTCTTAATATCAAATAAACCAAATTTAATTTTAATAAATATTACCATCATGGAAAAAATTTACATGCCATAAATGTAAATTTAAATAAATCTTATTTTTTCTTTTGTATATCTTAGATATACATACATTCTCTAGAATTATTGGCAACCAAACTTAATGAACATATAAAACATATTCTCTATGATTTTATATATAGAGAATTCACAACCAAACTTGATTGACAACCAAGCACGATCTACGGATTCTCTGGGAGCTTATATCTGGTTATTGAGACATATCATTTAGGAGCAGAGAATGTAAGAGCTGGGAAATCAAAATTTTAATTTAAATCACCACGGATTCTGTGGGATCTTCTCTATTGTATTGGCAATCACAAACTTGATCTATATCACGAGAATACCACAAGAGATTCGCTTCTACGTCATGAGAGATTCGGTCCTGGTTGGACCGAAGCAAGTTGACTGTGAAATCTAAAGCCAATAAATCTTTAAAAGAAGTTGATATACTGTGGATATATAAAATACAAGATTTGTGAAATCTAAATTAAAGCTAAACCTTGGCAAAGATTTTTTATGTTCTCCAATCTACCAGGGAAATTTTTTTCAGGGCAAATAATCAAGACCATACTGTAAATGCACAGACCATTAACCATACTGAAACGTCCCAGTATATATGAAATTCGTTCTTCGGCTGAGCCTGATCAAAGACCGTTGATTCATTGCCACACGCAGGTTTAAACCAAATGAGTATCCCCATTCCTCAGGTTTAAGATGGACTCGTACTTTGATTAATGTCAGATGGTTAAGCTTGACATTTTAAGCTTGACATTTTATGAGCTAATATGATACCAGGCATCGTATTGCATCCTTTACAACGTTGAATAATAAAAACTGGCAAACGATGTGCCATAAACACATTTAAGTACTCGACATACAGTTTAATGCTAAGTTGGAGTAGACTGAAAGCAAACGCGCGAGGATGGTGGATGGCGTTTCAAGCTGGGATTAGGATAACGGGGAATGGATTGGTCCTTCTTTCAACCACGACGGGAAAACCGCCCTCCATGCGCGCAGTCAAGTTGTGAACGAGCTTCGGAATTCTGGCATTCAAATCAACAGGCCGCCGCAATCTGAACATGGAAATTAGGGTTGCCGCAACGTACTTCATCTGGATAAACGCCATGTCTTTACCCAGGCAGAGGCGCATTCCGCCTTGAAAAACTGCAAACTTGAACGGACTCTGCGGAACGAAATCGCCTTTCTGGTTGAGCCATCTCTCGGGCTTGAATTGGAGGCAGTCGGCACCCCAGATGGTGTCCATCCGACCCATGGCGTAGATGTGGTAAGTCACCCGGGTCCCTTTTCCAACAAAAGTCCCGTCTGGCAGGACGTCGTTGTGCAGGGCGTGCTTGGAGTCCAAGGGCACCGGCGGATAAAGCCTCATGGATTCGCAGATCGCGGCGTAGAGATAATTCATGCTCTGCAACTCCTCGTAGGAAAAGACAATCACGGCAGATGACTTCATATTTCCCGCATCTTCTGATCTTCTTGCAGCGACGAGATCAGTTATTTCTTTGTATATCGCTTCCTCTACGTGCGGATGAGAGGACAAGAGCCAGAAAAACCACGTTAATGCCGAGGACGTGCTGTCTCTGCCCGCCAAGATAAAATTGATGATCATGTCTCGGAGAAATTCGTCTGAACAGCAACCCGCCTCGCCTTCAACACGGACGCCGTCCACATCGTTGGTGTCGGTGAGCGACATGAATCTCGAAAGGAGATCCTCCTCACGCTGCTGCCCCTTTGAATTACACACCGTGTCACCGGCACGGCTAATCTCACTTCTCCGACGCCTGACGACGTCCATGGCGAACTCGTGCACCACCCGAACAGCTTCGGAGAGCCGATACTCCGATCCGATGTTAAGCATCCTCTTGGCCTTCCAGACAAGCTGGATCGGCGCCGAGGACCTCTCAGCGCTCAGTTTCGCCGCGGTGTCGAAGGCCATCGCCAGCTTTGACACCGGAAGAGACGCCTCCAGGCACGCTGGATCGACCCCGAACGCAACCCGGCAAATAGTATCGAATGCAAATCGCCGCAGAATGTCCTGCAAATCCAACACGCTGCCCCTTTCACTGGCATGGTCTAGAATCGGAAGAAGTCGATCTGTGGCCTCTTCGACGACCTTCACAATAAAATTGCGCAGAGAGCGGGAATTGAAGTGGTGGCTGGCAGCCTTCCGCTGCAGCCGCCAGGCATCGCCGTCGGCATTGAAGATCCCCTTACCCAGCAGATCATGGAGAATGGCAGTGAAAGGTTCGCCCTTGGGATAATTGTCGAACCGTGTCTTGAGAATGTACTCAACGTTCGCAGGATTGGCGGTCACCACCGTCTTAACTCCGCCAAGTCGTTCCACCACAATGGTCTGCGTGGGGGAATTGGCCAGCATCTGGGCGTACCATTCTATATGCCTCTTGCCATTTTTCCAGAACGAAAACAGTGAACCCACGACCGGATATCGCTGGGGTCCAAAAACTTTAATCACACTCCTGCAGCATAAAATTTCTCGCCTGTATACAGAAAGCGCATAAAACAACACTGCCACCGCAACTGCCAGGATTTGGATTTGCACATAGACTAAAGGCCAACCTTCCTCCATTTCTGCGTTTGGGTTGTAAATACAGATTGAAATTGAACACACACACCACACTTATAAATATAATCATAATCGTGCGGGGCACGTTTTCAAGCAGTCGTGACCCCATTAAAGCATGAATTTCACGTGCGTTATGCAGCCAACTTGGCACATTCATTTCCAATTCTCTGTGCACCGTCTTTGACAGTTTCCTCCCTGAATGTTAACCGGCACCGTCATTTGCTATTCCGTGGGCACCGTCATGTCCAATTGCCTCCAGGCTCCGATAATGGTATTGGGCACCGTCATATCCAATTTCCTCCAATAATTGTGATGGTTTTCAATCCGCCCCCAGTTGGCAACCGTTCACTATTGCCGAAATTACTCCGATCAAAATATCGCTGCCCGCCAAACTATCTCCTTTCTCAACGCTGACAATTCTATAGATAGAGTCCTCACGGAATCTATTATGCCACGTGATTATGGTAATGGGCACCGTCGTATCCAATTCCCTCCGATAAGGCTGATGGTTTTCAATCCGGCCCAGTTGGCAACCCTTCGCCGTGGCCGACATTACCCCCTCAAAATCTCACTTCCCGCCAAACTAGCTCCTCTGTCAATCCTGACAATCTGGCAGAATCTACTATGGCATGTGATTATGTTGTCTTCAATGGCGAGGGATATTCCTTGAGGAATATTTATTGGGCGCTATTTTAAGGAAACACGTTTAATATTTCATTTTTTGAGTTTAAATATTTTATTTACTAGCACAGTCACATAATTGTGGTTTATCAACGTAGAAAGGTTATAAGATGAAAATAATCTTTAAAAGAATATATTAAATTTCATTATTGATTAACAAATAATATTTATCTAGTGTTAATATTTTCATTTTTGTTAATCATTTAGGTGGCAAAAGTAATTTTTAAATATGATTAAGTAAATGTAAAAAAGTAAACACATAAACGGATTTCTTTATAATAGCCAGAAAGTTAATGATTGAAATCACAGCCATTTATTTTGTGTGACTACTAAGAATATTCTAGTGATATTTAATCCCGTCCATAGAAAACTTATTAAGCACTAAACCCCTATTAAATCTGCCCATTGTCAATAGGTGTACCCGTAATTATTTTTTACTCTTTAATACATTAATAAAGCCTTAGGTTAAAGCGTCTATTAAATGTGATTTTTTTGGGAATATTTATTCGAAATCTGGTGAAATTTTTTTGGATTCTTAAATTTGAGTGATTATTTCTGTATAATCTGAATTTCTTGGGAGTTTTTCAGCTTGCTGAATTTATTTCTACATTCAGAAATAGATTTTGAACAACAAAAAACAAATGTAAGCTAAAAAAACCAACTAACCAACACCCAATAAAAATCTTAGAATTACAATCAGTTTAGGAATTTTTCTGAATACTCAAAAGATTCTTCTGTTTTGATATTAAATCTTATAAGAATTAAGGTGTTTCAATTCAACACTCCAAAACCAAAATCTTAACAAATTTTTCTAAAGTTTCTGAATCCATAGAAAATCGTTTGTTTCTGAATCCATTAAAAATATTAGAATCACAATCCAGGAATGAAAATGGTGGTTTCAACCACAGATTGTTTATTACATTTGAATTATCAAAAATAAAACAATATCACAATTTCAATAATTTGTTTTGTTTGTTAGATTGTGGGTACTGGTTTGTAGTTTAAGAAATCATTTTTCAAGTACATTTAAGCTGTCAAAATCATCTAAGAATTAATTATATTTAGTGTAGACCACACCAACCTTTAACATAATTAGATTTTTTTGGCTCTCTCCTCTCAATTATCACCAATTTTTAACTTTAACCGCCTTACAAAACAAAAACCAAATTTGACACACAACAAAAACCAAATTTAACACAAAAAAATCTCAATAATAATTGAAAACTATAGTTTTAAAGTTTTTCTAAATCAATGAATCCACCCAAAACCTTGTCGCCTTCAACAACAATTTACGATGTAAAAAACAAAAAAATAAGACAATTTCTGTGTCCGTTATCCGAGTCGCTCCAAATCTATCTGTAACCTCCTAAAGACTTTTGAAACTAAACTAAATTTGGGCCATTGGATCAGTTTTCTCTACAAATTCACGACAAAATTTTAAAATAAATAAATTAAATACGCATCATCCTACACCGTTGAATATGCGTATGGAAAGTGGTGAAGATATTTTTCATGTTTTAATGTGAACGGAGTCTGTACTGAGATTAATATTATTATCCATACATCGCCTAATTTGACTTTATACGGCAATATCCATCTTTGAATTCTTACTTTTGTAAATTGTTCAGACTGGCATGGACAATATAGTACTTGCATTTTAGATTCAACTCTCAAGATAACTGATATCGCTTTATGATCATTGCATTGAAGAATGTGAAAGATACTCCACTAATTCATGGGTGCCCGCATCTTTGGAATAAATTAAGCATATATAAAGTTAATTGAGGTTCTAGTCAACATATTTGTGGATATAATTTTAAATTATATATATATATATATATATAT
>JZKD02S0499775.1:0-13611 GCA_000966675.3 Picea glauca | reverse complement strand
TATCATTTTAAATGATTATTTGAAGAAAGAAAAAAATAGAAAAATCTTCCAATACTAATTCATATTTGCAATTGATTAAAGTTTTCCTCACTATTTTTGTTCTTTAACTTCTTAATACTTATTCAAATACAAGCACATTGCGTTAAACTTACTTCCAAGTTATGTTTGGTCTCTCATTTATTCCCTAGAGTAGTGCTCAAAAGATTAATTATACTATTTTAAATTTTATATAGAATCTTTAAATAAACAAACAAACAAAAAAAGATGACATAAATTCGAGGTCATTTTAAACATCTTGTTTAGTTGTTAAATGAAAAAAGTTTACTCATTTTTTTTACTATAATAATAATATAATTTTAAGATTACAACCAAGTCAAACATCAAATTGGTGTATGAGACCTCTTTGTTTGTGGGATAAGGGACCCCTCCCCTCAATGATTTGACTACTAAAGTCTACGAAGGTATACATACCCTTACCCCCTCTGGATTTGAACTTGTGACTTCTTAGGAGGAAACACATATTCTTAATCATTAGGCTTGTTATTGCACAAATTGTAGGTTGGGAAAATCCTAACCCGATCCATTGGATGGTGATAATGGTGGGAGGGTTTACCCACTATCACCTCAGATAAACCCTCCCCTCGCTTTAGTGAAGGAAAAATTCAACACAAGAGGGGAGTCTCGGGTGACCCTAGGAAGAAATGAGACAAAAATTAAGACGATGGAAGTTATGCCCCTATAGGTCAATTTACTAAGTGGAATATGGCTTGGAAATGAGTCTTGGTGATGGTAAATAGTTTCCAGAGACTTGAGTACCTGTAGAAGAGAATTATACCTTCCTGAGACAAGAGAAATGACTAATATACAAGCCAAAAATGAAGTGGACAAGCAAGAAAATATTGTTGTCCTATATTGCACCAGTAAACAAAAATATATATCAACAAGAACAATATCTAGGTACTGTAGATTTAACCATCAAAATTGTCAAATAATTATTGAAAATGAAGTACTAAAACAATGATAACTTTCCAATACTTAAGCATGAACTTTGATGGTAAATTAGGGCTGCCAAATGAAACTATCATCGAAGTTTTAAGGAAGCCTTATGGTTGTAGAAAACAATTTCTACAGAAGCAAGTTGTAATCATAAAAATCAACATGTAAACCATTACAAATATATCCAATAACCAGCAGAACAATAATATAGGTTTAGAAGTCAATTTCCATGGCTGAAAAGTGAGTAAATGATGTGAGAAAGTGAGTTTTTTTGCAGCCCTAATGGATGAAAAATATGTTTGTAACAAAAACAAGATATCCTTGACCAATCAAAATGCCCTAGTGGATCAAGCAAGCTTAAAGCATAAGGAAAAGTTTCCAACTCAGAGAATTACAATATCTCGTGTTTTCACGTATCCTAATGCAGTGATTTTGTTTCTCCAATGCAAGATATTAGTGCCTTTAACTATTGGGTTATGGAGCCTTTAAAAAATATATATA
This sequence comes from Picea glauca, assembly GCA_000966675.3. Taxonomy (NCBI): domain Eukaryota; kingdom Viridiplantae; phylum Streptophyta; class Pinopsida; order Pinales; family Pinaceae; genus Picea; species Picea glauca. The sequence goes on along the minus strand of JZKD02S0499775.1, from coordinate 12,114 downwards.
TATGTGCTACCTCCTTGGGGGTGTAAGCCCTTTTACTCCCCAAGTTAAATGAAACTAGCTAAGGAAAACCCTAGGAGGGTGTAAACCCTTTTACTCCTCCTAATATTCCTTTGTGCAACAAATTATTCCAAGACAATTATGATGGGATTAGTGGGGTTCTATGCCCTCATACTCCCCAAAATATTAAGCAAATTAACCTTGAAACCAATAAAACAAGAAATAGCAACAAAGAATCCTTACCTAGTCCAAGCATTAACAAGATAAACCTTTTTTTAACCAAGAAAATCCACCATAGAGAAATAAATAGACCTACACTAGAGATAGTGTATCATCCATCCATCCAATAGCCAAAGAAAAACCATTACAAGAGAAAGTGACAAGAGACATATGTAAAAATTCCCAAGTAGGGTGAAAATTTCACCCAAGAGTGTCTTCTCCCAAGTGAGAGAGCTATGATAAAATGAAATGAAATGATCTCTATTTATACAAATCCTCCTACAAGTGTTTGTCAACTTAATTTTAGGGTTAACCACAAAGTAACGGGACAACAACCCTTACTTTTCCCCTTTTACAAAGTTTATGATGAAGTCGCAATTGCACTCATTGGGATTGGTTCAAGCTCTCATGTCAATAGATGTGACCCTTTTCTACTCCATGTAGGAAGATTCAAGGAATCATTTATGTGCACATTGATGAGTTTTGTTGAAGGTGTGTGCGTAAAGGATTTTGATATCTCATGACCAATTACCATTCAAAAAAGGGTTACTAGAGATCTGGTATTGTGAGGATTTTCTATCAACTTATTGGTATCGGTATTCCCTCTCAATTGGATACCTAATAGCTAAATTCCAAACCTATAACATCAAGTGGCCTTCATCATCGTTATATAACGTTTGCATGTTGTTTCTTTCTCTGCTAGATAAATTGGATACACAAGAGTTTGAAGGTGATTGGAAGGAGTCTATACATGAATTTGCACAAGACCTAGTACATGTTTTTTAGGGATCCAATAAGTCCATGAACTAACATATATTTCAAGACAAGCATTGTATTCATTGTTGACCATAGACATAGAATTAAAGGTAGACCCAAACAAAATTTCCATTGAGAGTGGTTGATGATAGCAATAGTGAAATTGCAGGACGATTCACGATGGCCCTGACACTGGAAGCCTTCAACAACGAATTTAGTATACATCTATTCATTCTACTTTGATCATTATTGTGTTTTTAATCAAATTTGATAAACATGTGCATTTTCGATAGAATCTAACACCCCTCATTTATTGAGTTTGATTGTTAAAGGGTGGAGTTGTAAGAAACCCTGTGAAGTCTAATTTTGTCTTTAGATGGATCGAATGGATGAATTATTAGAGTTACTGAACACTCTAATAATCTCTTATGTGGACAATATAGTCACAGTTGACAAAAAAACTATGCAATCTATTCTAACTTGTTCTCAATTTTCACAAGACAAAGTAGGACTGCATCAAATTTATACTCGACTTCTTCACGATGAACTTGAACTAAAGAATCTTCAACATTATGAACTATTCCTTGTTCAAAAAAACCCTATTTTCGAATATGAAGAAGATCCATATCAACAACAAGCGCATGAGCAGCTTAGTGAGACAACTTCAAATTCAAGTACAAATGAAGTTCAACTTCCTCTTTCAAAGCCAATCATCATACCATGGGAAGAAATAAATAACAATAAGCACAAAACATGTATCGGATATGAAAAGGAAGTGGCATTTCATATTCTGAATTATACCAAACTGTTCAATTTCTAGAGTGCTAGATTATTTCAAGAGATTTCATATCCACTTGCTCCGGTTCAAGAGAATATTTTGAAATGCCCACATTGTCAGCAAGTTAGCCACATGGAAGATCAATTCTTCGATCTTCATCATTGTGAGCATTGTGGAAAGCACAATCATCCTTCAAACATGCGTTCTCAATGAAAGAAACATGGAAGAGTAAATAACCACTATGGGTGGATATGATCCAGGGGGATATCGGTGGCCACCCACCTTTTCCAACTGGCTAAAAACAGTTTTCTGACAATTTTGGCAATTTATTATTTTTAGCAGTTTTAACTTCCGGGGCCATTTTGAGGGCCTAAATGAAGGTTTTTCAGGATCGATATTCTCAATGATATCCAAAATCATGATTTATCCCCCAAAATGAATCTCCTCGATGATACCTTTCAAACGGGCTATCATACACCTAAAACAAAGATCGTATGCAAAAGTTACGACCCCGGGAAGTTGATGTACTAACTTACCCAAACGGGAAGTGGTGTATCTGGATGACATTCCTATTTAGTACATCTAAAATACTTTTGTAGTGGTGTATCTAGATGACATTCCTATCTACAGCAAGACTTGGGCCAAACACTTGTTGCATATTCAATAGGTTTTGCACACCCTGCGGCAACACAAGCTATATTCCAACTTGGAAAAATGCTCCTTCGGCATGGACAGGGTCGATTACCTAGGCTACGTAATTGATAAACATGGCATACATGTGGATCCAGCGAAGATCCAAGTCATCTGTGACTGGCCATCCCCAACCACACTCACTAAGCTTCAGAGCTTCTTGGGCCTTGCCAATTTCTACCAAAGGTTAGTGTTGGGATTCTCCCATATTGCATGGGCCCTTAGCCAAATTACCAGGGGTGGTGGTAAGGAAAAATTTGTGTGGGGCCGGTCCCAACAATAAGTGTTCGATGATTTGAAGTAGTGCTTGTGCTCAACCCCAATACTTTCACTACCATACCTGCAAAAACCCTTTGAGATCGAGACAGATGCTTCAGACTATGCGGTGAGCGTCGTTCTCACTCAGCACGACCACCCTGTGGCCTATCATAGTGAGACACTATTAGATGTTGTCCGTAAGTACCCTACTTATGAAAAAGAAATGTACTCCATTGTGCAAGCCTGCCGCCAGTGGAGACATTACATTCTTGGGAAGGAGACAATCATCCACACTGATCATAATCCACTGCAGTTCATGCAGACACAAGGAAAATTGCAGAATGATCACCATGAAAAGTGGTCCACATACTTGCAGAAATTCCACCTCAAAATCAAGTATAAAACAGGAAGCACCAATCACGTCGTTGATTGCCTCAACAGACCGCCAGTCATGACACTCACCACAGTGCTAGAATCCTGCGACCATGAGACCTCTGGATGGTCCCAACTCTATGAGATAGACTCGGACTTCGCCACCACCTACCAAATGTTGGGTGCAAACGGAGTTGTCGATAATTTCCATCTTTAGGATGGGTTGTTGTGTCGTCTGGGCCATATCTGTGTTCCATCAAGCGAGTGAGCAAAGATGATCTAGGAAGCCCACTACAGTTGGGTGGCAGGACACTTCGGCATTCAAAATACAGTGGCAATGCTACAAAAACATTTCTACTGGCTAAAACTTTGACAGGAGGTCAGCAAGTATATCAGGTCCTGCACTACCTGCATTATTTCCAAACCGACCACTAAGAAAAAGGGCCTATACACCCCTCTTCCTACTCCTAACAGGCCATGGGAATCCATCTCAATGGACTACATGTCGGGCCTCCCGTCCACCAAGCAGGAAAATGATTGTGTTTTTGTGGTTGTTGATCTTTTTTCTAAGATGGCGATTTTGGTTGCTTGCAAGAAGAACATCACAACAGAGGCATTGCCAAACTCTTCTTTGAATGAGTTTAGGTACATTTTGGAATCCCACAAACCATTGTCTCAGATCAGGACAGTCAATTTCTCAGCACATTCTGGTCGAGCCTTTGGTCATTGTTGGACACCAAGCTCACCAAATCCACATCCTTCCACCCCCAGACAGATGGCCAAACCGAGGTCGTCAATTGAATGATTGTGCATATCCTTCGCATGTATAATTCAAAGCACCCTTGCACATGGGATGAGAGCCTTCCCTGTGTTCAACATAGCTACAAACAATCCATGCATAGCTCAACCAACCACATCCCCTTTCAGGTGGGGTTGGGATTCCAACCATTGGGTCCCATAGATGTTGCACTTCCCCTTGCGGTCAGCTCGATCGACTCATCTCTTGCTCCAACTGAAGCTGACAAAGCCACCGGGTTCATTGATCAGATCCAGCACATCCGCCAACAGGTTCAGGATATCCTCCAGAAGTCCAATGACAAGTACAAGCAACGCCATGATCAACATCGGGTGCCACATAAGTTTCAAGTGGGAGAAATTTTTTTGTTGCACTTGAAGAAAGAACGCCTTACAGGACCCCATTGGAAGATTCACCCACTCCATTATGGGTCGTACACCATCACCAAGGTCATGTGGGATAATTCTTTTGGCTCAACATTCCTCCTTTCCTTGGCCTGCACCCAATGTTCAACATGGATCTCCTTCGCCCTTATTTCCCACCATTATTGGACACCTCAGACGTAGAAGAGAAGCTGACACAAACAGAGCTCAACCCCAACTCCATACAATAGGAATCCAATGATCATATTGTGGACAAAAATATCAAGGGAACTTGAAAACAAACGATCCATCTTTATCGAGTCGTCAAAGTAGGCAGCTCCTGCACCAAGGCAAGTGGCTCACCTGGGGCCAAATTCAGCAAAAATTTACTCATATGATGGGGGAACTCAACGCAATGGATACCATTTCTTCCTAAGGAGGGAGGATTGATCTGGGTGGATATCGGTGGCCAACCACCTTTTCCAAATGGCTCAAAACAGTTATCTAACAATTTTGGCAATTTACTATTTTTAGCAGTTTTAACTTCCGGGGCAATTTTGAGGGACTAAATGAAGGTTTTTCGGGATTGATCTTCTTAATTATGGCCAAAGGAATTATTGATCCCCCAAAATGAATCTCCTCGACGATACCTTTCCAACGGGCTATCATANATTTGAACTTGTGACTTCTTAGGAGGAAACACATATTCTTAATCATTAGGCTTGTTATTGCACAAATTGTAGGTTGGGAAAATCCTAACCCGATCCATTGGATGGTGATAATGGTGGGAGGGTTTACCCACTATCACCTCAGATAAACCCTCCCCTCGCTTTAGTGAAGGAAAAATTCAACACAAGAGGGGAGTCTCGGGTGACCCTAGGAAGAAATGAGACAAAAATTAAGACGATGGAAGTTATGCCCCTATAGGTCAATTTACTAAGTGGAATATGGCTTGGAAATGAGTCTTGGTGATGGTAAATAGTTTCCAGAGACTTGAGTACCTGTAGAAGAGAATTATACCTTCCTGAGACAAGAGAAATGACTAATATACAAGCCAAAAATGAAGTGGACAAGCAAGAAAATATTGTTGTCCTATATTGCACCAGTAAACAAAAATATATATCAACAAGAACAATATCTAGGTACTGTAGATTTAACCATCAAAATTGTCAAATAATTATTGAAAATGAAGTACTAAAACAATGATAACTTTCCAATACTTAAGCATGAACTTTGATGGTAAATTAGGGCTGCCAAATGAAGCTATCATCAAAGTTTTAAGGAATCCTTATGGTTGTAGAAAACAATTTCTACAGAAGCAAGTTGCAATCATAAAAATCAACATGTAAACCATTACAAAGATATCCAATAACCAGCAGAACAATAATCTAGGTTTAGAAGTCAATTTCCATGGCTGAAAAGTGAGTAAATGATGTGAGAAAGTGAGTTTTTTTGCAGCCCTAATGGATGAAAAATACGTTTGTAACAAAAACAAGATATCCTTGACCAATCAAAATGCCCTAGTGGATCAAGCAAGCTTAAAGCATAAGGAAAAGTTTCCAACTCAGAGAATTACAATATCTCATGTTTTCACGTATCCTAATGCAATGATTTTGTTTCTCCAGTGCAAGATATTAGTGCCTTTAACTATTGGGTTATGGAGCCTTTAAAAAAAAATAAAAAATTGTGCTACCTCCTTGGGGGTGTAAGCCCTTTTACTCCCCAAGTTAAGTGAAACTAGCTAAGGAAAACCCTAGGAGGGTGTAAACCCTTTTACTCCTCCTAATATTCCTTTGTGCAACAAATTATTCCAAGACAATTATGATGGGATTAGTGGGGTTCTATGCCCTCATACTCCCCAAAATATTAAGCAAATTAACCTTGAAACCAATAAAACAAGAAATAGCAACAAAGAATCCTTACCTAGTCCAAGCATTAACAAGATAAACCTTTTTTTAACCAAGAAAATCCACCATAGAGAAATAAATAGACCTACACTAGAGATAGTGTATCATCCATCCATCCAATAGCCAAAGAAAAACCATTACAAGAGAAAGTGACAAGAGACATATGTAAAAATTCCCAAGTAGGGTGAAAATTTCACCCAAGAGTGTCTTCTCCCAAGTGAGAGAGCTATGATAAAATGAAATGAAATGATCTCTATTTATACAAATCCTCCTACAAGTGTTTGTCAACTTAATTTTAGGGTTAACCACAAAGTAACGGGACAACAACCCTTACTTTTCCCCTTTTACAAAGTTTATGATGAAGTCGCAATTGCACTCATTGGGATTGGTTCAAGCTCTCATGTCAATAGATGTGACCCTTTTCTACTCCATGTAGGAAGATTCAAGGAATCATTTATGTGCACATTGATGAGTTTTGTTGAAGGTGTGTGCGTAAAGGATTTTGATATCTCATGACCAATTACCATTCAAAAAAGGGTTACTAGAGATCTGGTATTGTGAGGATTTTCTATCAACTTATTGGTATCGGTATTCCCTCTCAATTGGATACCTAATAGCTAAATTCCAAACCTATAACATCAAGTGGCCTTCATCATCGTTATATAACGTTTGCATGTTGTTTCTTTCTCTGCTAGATAAATTGGATACACAAGAGTTTGAAGGTGATTGGAAGGAGTCTATACATGAATTTGCACAAGACCTAGTACATGTTTTTTAGGGATCCAATAAGTCCATGAACTAACATATATTTCAAGACAAGCATTGTATTCATTGTTGACCATAGACATAGAATTAAAGGTAGACCCAAACAAAATTTCCATTGAGAGTGGTTGATGATAGCAATAGTGAAATTGCAGGACGATTCACGATGGCCCTGACACTGGAAGCCTTCAACAACGAATTTAGTATACATCTATTCATTCTACTTTGATCATTATTGTGTTTTTAATCAAATTTGATAAACATGTGCATTTTCGATAGAATCTAACACCCCTCATTTATTGAGTTTGATTGTTAAAGGGTGGAGTTGTAAGAAACCCTGTGAAGTCTAATTTTGTCTTTAGATGGATCGAATGGATGAATTATTAGAGTTACTGAACACTCTAATAATCTCTTATGTGGACAATATAGTCACAGTTGACAAAAAAACTATGCAATCTATTCTAACTTGTTCTCAATTTTCACAAGACAAAGTAGGACTGCATCAAATTTATACTCGACTTCTTCACGATGAACTTGAACTAAAGAATCTTCAACATTATGAACTATTCCTTGTTCAAAAAAACCCTATTTTCGAATATGAAGAAGATCCATATCAACAACAAGCGCATGAGCAGCTTAGTGAGACAACTTCAAATTCAAGTACAAATGAAGTTCAACTTCCTCTTTCAAAGCCAATCATCATACCATGGGAAGAAATAAATAACAATAAGCACAAAACATGTATCGGATATGAAAAGGAAGTGGCATTTCATATTCTGAATTATACCAAACTGTTCAATTTCTAGAGTGCTAGATTATTTCAAGAGATTTCATATCCACTTGCTCCGGTTCAAGAGAATATTTTGAAATGCCCACATTGTCAGCAAGTTAGCCACATGGAAGATCAATTCTTCGATCTTCATCATTGTGAGCATTGTGGAAAGCACAATCATCCTTCAAACATGCGTTCTCAATGAAAGAAACATGGAAGAGTAAATAACCACTATGGGTGGATATGATCCAGGGGGATATCGGTGGCCACCCACCTTTTCCAACTGGCTAAAAACAGTTTTCTGACAATTTTGGCAATTTATTATTTTTAGCAGTTTTAACTTCCGGGGCCATTTTGAGGGCCTAAATGAAGGTTTTTCAGGATCGATATTCTCAATGATATCCAAAATCATGATTTATCCCCCAAAATGAATCTCCTCGATGATACCTTTCAAACGGGCTATCATACACCTAAAACAAAGATCGTATGCAAAAGTTACGACCCCGGGAAGTTGATGTACTAACTTACCCAAACGGGAAGTGGTGTATCTGGATGACATTCCTATTTAGTACATCTAAAATACTTTTGTAGTGGTGTATCTAGATGACATTCCTATCTACAGCAAGACTTGGGCCAAACACTTGTTGCATATTCAATAGGTTTTGCACACCCTGCGGCAACACAAGCTATATTCCAACTTGGAAAAATGCTCCTTCGGCATGGACAGGGTCGATTACCTAGGCTACGTAATTGATAAACATGGCATACATGTGGATCCAGCGAAGATCCAAGTCATCTGTGACTGGCCATCCCCAACCACACTCACTAAGCTTCAGAGCTTCTTGGGCCTTGCCAATTTCTACCAAAGGTTAGTGTTGGGATTCTCCCATATTGCATGGGCCCTTAGCCAAATTACCAGGGGTGGTGGTAAGGAAAAATTTGTGTGGGGCCGGTCCCAACAATAAGTGTTCGATGATTTGAAGTAGTGCTTGTGCTCAACCCCAATACTTTCACTACCATACCTGCAAAAACCCTTTGAGATCGAGACAGATGCTTCAGACTATGCGGTGAGCGTCGTTCTCACTCAGCACGACCACCCTGTGGCCTATCATAGTGAGACACTATTAGATGTTGTCCGTAAGTACCCTACTTATGAAAAAGAAATGTACTCCATTGTGCAAGCCTGCCGCCAGTGGAGACATTACATTCTTGGGAAGGAGACAATCATCCACACTGATCATAATCCACTGCAGTTCATGCAGACACAAGGAAAATTGCAGAATGATCACCATGAAAAGTGGTCCACATACTTGCAGAAATTCCACCTCAAAATCAAGTATAAAACAGGAAGCACCAATCACGTCGTTGATTGCCTCAACAGACCGCCAGTCATGACACTCACCACAGTGCTAGAATCCTGCGACCATGAGACCTCTGGATGGTCCCAACTCTATGAGATAGACTCGGACTTCGCCACCACCTACCAAATGTTGGGTGCAAACGGAGTTGTCGATAATTTCCATCTTTAGGATGGGTTGTTGTGTCGTCTGGGCCATATCTGTGTTCCATCAAGCGAGTGAGCAAAGATGATCTAGGAAGCCCACTACAGTTGGGTGGCAGGACACTTCGGCATTCAAAATACAGTGGCAATGCTACAAAAACATTTCTACTGGCTAAAACTTTGACAGGAGGTCAGCAAGTATATCAGGTCCTGCACTACCTGCATTATTTCCAAACCGACCACTAAGAAAAAGGGCCTATACACCCCTCTTCCTACTCCTAACAGGCCATGGGAATCCATCTCAATGGACTACATGTCGGGCCTCCCGTCCACCAAGCAGGAAAATGATTGTGTTTTTGTGGTTGTTGATCTTTTTTCTAAGATGGCGATTTTGGTTGCTTGCAAGAAGAACATCACAACAGAGGCATTGCCAAACTCTTCTTTGAATGAGTTTAGGTACATTTTGGAATCCCACAAACCATTGTCTCAGATCAGGACAGTCAATTTCTCAGCACATTCTGGTCGAGCCTTTGGTCATTGTTGGACACCAAGCTCACCAAATCCACATCCTTCCACCCCCAGACAGATGGCCAAACCGAGGTCGTCAATTGAATGATTGTGCATATCCTTCGCATGTATAATTCAAAGCACCCTTGCACATGGGATGAGAGCCTTCCCTGTGTTCAACATAGCTACAAACAATCCATGCATAGCTCAACCAACCACATCCCCTTTCAGGTGGGGTTGGGATTCCAACCATTGGGTCCCATAGATGTTGCACTTCCCCTTGCGGTCAGCTCGATCGACTCATCTCTTGCTCCAACTGAAGCTGACAAAGCCACCGGGTTCATTGATCAGATCCAGCACATCCGCCAACAGGTTCAGGATATCCTCCAGAAGTCCAATGACAAGTACAAGCAACGCCATGATCAACATCGGGTGCCACATAAGTTTCAAGTGGGAGAAATTTTTTTGTTGCACTTGAAGAAAGAACGCCTTACAGGACCCCATTGGAAGATTCACCCACTCCATTATGGGTCGTACACCATCACCAAGGTCATGTGGGATAATTCTTTTGGCTCAACATTCCTCCTTTCCTTGGCCTGCACCCAATGTTCAACATGGATCTCCTTCGCCCTTATTTCCCACCATTATTGGACACCTCAGACGTAGAAGAGAAGCTGACACAAACAGAGCTCAACCCCAACTCCATACAATAGGAATCCAATGATCATATTGTGGACAAAAATATCAAGGGAACTTGAAAACAAACGATCCATCTTTATCGAGTCGTCAAAGTAGGCAGCTCCTGCACCAAGGCAAGTGGCTCACCTGGGGCCAAATTCAGCAAAAATTTACTCATATGATGGGGGAACTCAACGCAATGGATACCATTTCTTCCTAAGGAGGGAGGATTGATCTGGGTGGATATCGGTGGCCAACCACCTTTTCCAAATGGCTCAAAACAGTTATCTAACAATTTTGGCAATTTACTATTTTTAGCAGTTTTAACTTCCGGGGCAATTTTGAGGGACTAAATGAAGGTTTTTCGGGATTGATCTTCTTAATTATGGCCAAAGGAATTATTGATCCCCCAAAATGAATCTCCTCGACGATACCTTTCCAACGGGCTATCATACGCCTAAAACAAAGATCGTATGCAAAAGTTACGACCCCGGGAAGTTGATGTACTAACTTACCCAAACGGGGCCCACATGATTTTTGGAACTTCATCTCCTAGGGTTAGGTTTTTGGCATTCCTGTTTATTGTAAAAAGGCCTTTATAGCCTCATTGTAATCATCTTCTTACGAATGAGTGCAACCGTCACATCTCTTCTCAGAGATAAGCCGCCACCATTCCAATAAGCTTGTTTCCACTGCATTTTACAGTTTCAACTTATTTCCTTAGTGAATAGAAAACCAGTTTTACTGTATCTCTGTTATTTTGTGTTAAGAACCTATTTACTCATTTCATTATGCTCATAAAATCTGGATCAAAATCAGTTCTTGGAAATGGTCGACAATAGTCAAGAAGATATATCAGTCACACCGAAGAATTTGCACTTGAGTATTGACACATATTGCAGTGGACATATTTTCATCCTCTCACCTTGTCCCTGAAAGGGGGAAATAAAATTAGTGATTAACAGTTAGGCTTCAAGTTTTGAAGCCCTATCAATCGATCAGTAACAAGTGAGCATGACAAGCAGGTGTGATTTGGTTTTTGGTCATCCAAAACCACTAGATCAGTTTGTGGTTTTCCTTAAACCACCACTTAGTAGACAACTTACAACTTCTGCTAGACAACTATTTATGGTTTTCCTTAAACCTCCACTTAGTATAAGACTTACATATTTTGCTAGACAATATTTTATGGCCATCTTTAAAACTGCATTCGAGAGCACTTCCAATAAGAAAAAGACATTAGCTTCAACTTCTAGATAACTTAGGAAATGTTCTGGGAACCATTGATCCCTAGAGCCAAGTTCCAGATTTTGTGGTCATTTTTCAACCACCAAATTAGTTTGTGGTATTCCTTAAACCACCATCACCATTTAGTAGAAGACGTCAAATTCTTTTTCTATCCTTTTGGTTTGTGGTCATCCCAAAACCAACATATTCGGAGAGCACATGCAGCCATTGGCATCTGCACACTTCCAGATTTCAGTTGTACACTTTCAGATTTCATCTCTCATCTTTGACTCAAATCCACCCCTTCGGATTAAGGGGGGAATGTTGGAAACCTAATCCGTCTAAGGTTATGATATTTTGTACTATTCACTTGTGAGGGAATATGGAAAGTCACGAGTGATAGGAAAGGTCATTAGAAGTCCAAGAGACCTCTTGGAAGATGAATCCAAAGGCCAATCAGATGTATTTATATATGTAATATCGTATTAATGAGAAATGCATTCAACGATTATCTTCATTTGGCATGTTCCAA
>JZKD02S0499742.1:0-16954 GCA_000966675.3 Picea glauca | reverse complement strand
CATATTTTTTGGAAATATAAAAAGAGGGATCTTCGACTGTACTTATATCTTACAATGTGTACATTGATTTAATGGTCTTATTTTCTTTATTAATGTGACAAATGCCAATCCAAAACATAATTAGTGTAGGCATAGGATACATGATTAGAACTTCTAGGAATGTGAAAATATGTAATGAAATCAAATTTTCGTTCTAAAAGACATACCCGTAGGAATCAATGAAGTAATGTCGAATCACGCACATGGTAACGACTGCTAAATTGATGTATGACTAACTAAGAATCTAGGCACACTTCTATAGAGTGAATACCATGTGAGATAACATCATGCAATAATTCTATAACGACACTATATCTGGCCACATTAATCGTGGATGGCCCTAGGCATACGCCACTTGAAGACACTGGTAGACCCTTAGACGAGTAAATCACCCAAGCAGCAGAAGCTAAGTTCTGTGTATGACAACTGGCTCTATCTACGAATCCTAAGTAGACCAAAGATTCCATTGACATCTTCCAACAAAAGGAAAAACTCGATAAGCAAGCCAAAGACAAAAAAGGGGAAAAGGTGTATATACACTAAATTTACATTAGTATACAAAGGGTTTCACCCAAGCCCAGGGCTCAAGCATAATACTTTTTTAGGTAGAGCCCATTTCTGGGCTTAGCCAATTTAATCCCTTCATAATCTTCCAAATCATAGGCTCATTTTTCTAGAACATGTCACACGATATAAGGACCATGCCACATGGGTTTAAACTTGCCTGCCCCTAGCAGTTCTTTGGCTTCGTCATACAAGAGGACCAATTCACCCTCAACATACAACCAAGGACAGAAAAACTTATTGTACTAAACCTTGACATGTTTCTTGTTTTCCTCAATATCCATAAAGGCGTCTCGATGCTTCTCATAAAGACTCTGTAGGTGTATAAGGCATCGCACTAAATCTGAAGTGTCAGGTAGGAGCTTAACTACCAATTTGAGAGAAGAGATTTCACATTCAACGAGAAGTATCGACTCCACACCGTGTATTAACTAAAAATGAGAAAAACTGGTGGCAGTCTTAACCGAGGTTCAATATGCCCAAAGTGAGGGATATAATATGATGTGCCAGTTGTAATTGCTCCGACTGACAATTTTTTGTAAAATGGTCTTGAGAGACTTATTGACGACCTCTACTTGCCCATTTGCCTGGGGGTAGTAAGGATGTTGATACTGAGAGGGGGGTGAATCAGTATCAAGTACAATTTAAAACCTTTTTCAACTTATACTTAAACCATTCAACTATATCCAATGAGAAATGAACTATAGTATAAGAGTTACACCAATACACCATAATACACCATGCACAATATATGAGAAATAATCAATAGTTTATTGTTCAAGGGAAGTAATGACTTCCAAAGGTAGCTACAAATTCCAAATGTAAAGGGAGGGATAAAACTCCAAGAGGAAGATACAATCCTCCAATATCAAGGGAGAGTTGAACTCTCTATCCTTGCCCCTTCCTTCCACCCAAGAATATATGAGAGATAATAAAACTTTACATTAAATCATCACCATCAACCAATCATTACATAGAACCTGATAATGCTTCTCGAGACTTCTTCAATTTCTACAATTCTTCAATTCTTGGAGCAATATGATCCTGTAGATAATATTACTCAATCTATTCTCTGAAACTCTTCCATTTTTCACTCCTTTAATCCTCCCCAAAAGGAGGTTATAGAAAGAATGGTAGACTTTATTCAATTCTGGTCTATTCAGAAGACCCAACTTGTACAGCATGCCCCACGCTCACTATTTAACATCCTATTCTAAAACTCATGTAAAATAAACTAAATTCCGTACTCTTTCCAATGGAAGTGCTCCCACTTCATTTGGATTCTTTATGAAAAGTTTATGACAGTTTTACCTAGAACACCTGTTTATTGACTAGCTTCAGGACTGGTCACAAACCCTATCTTCCACAGAGTGTATCTCCATAATTATAGAGAATAAAGAGCTGAAATTATTACCAGAGGTACCTTGATATGTATTCTCAATAACATATATATTTCACCATCTGAATCATTCTATAAAAAAAGTGATAGCAAAAATGGTAAGATGACCTAAAAATAACATACTTTAGAACACATCACCAAAAGACTTCATCCTCCCTTGAAATCTGGCCTTCTTTTCTTCTTATTACCTCTGAAATTTGAATTGTCTCAAATGAATGTATAATGATGTTTATTTATACCATTTATGTCACTTCCTTTTAACATTAGTGCCGACCTGACACTTTCTTATTTTGTAATTCTTTTCTTTAATTATCTTCAAGGCCTACATGTACTTCCTTCTTCAATTCACTTTGTCATCTTCAAAAATTCATTTCTCCTCAACCNAAAGGAGATGAGTGATCATGTTTAAAACCCAACTTAGATGCTAGTTCTATCATCATTTCATTTTGAAAATGACTGCCATGATCAGTGACAATCTCCCTCGAGATACCGAACCGGGTGATAATTTGGTTGAATACAAAAAACATTGTAGTCTTCCCATCGAATTTCACGGTAGGCATGGCTTAGGCCCACTTGGTGAAGTAGTCGACAGACATGATAATGTGTTGATACCCCCCAATCGAAGTTGGGTTTCAATCAACAAATTCTACTCCCCACTTAGTGAAGGGACCGACGGTAATGACTGGGTGGAGAGGGGCTGGGTGTGAGTGCATTTTTTGAGTGAACACCTGGCGGGGGTGAAACTTCTTAACCGCTTCAATACAATCTTTAAATATGGTGGGCTAGAAGTAACTGGCTCACAAGATGTTTTGGGCTATCCCAAGCCCGGATAGATGACTGCCACAAGCCCCTTTGTGGCAATCATTAAGGACTAACTCGGCTTCTTCGTGAGTTAAGAAACAACATAAAATTCTATCTATTCCTCGATGATACGAAGTGTCATCGATGATTCTATACTTTTTGGCTTGATATCTAACACGTCGTCGATCATCTCGTGAGAGATGCTAAGCAAAATCCAAGGTTTGAAGATATAAAACAATATCTCCATACCATGGGTCGGACGACAAGACAGGGAAAATGTGTTCATTTGCGAATGAATCGACATGAATAACATATTTGTCTAATCATGGGAAATCGGATATTAACTCTGCAAAAACTAGTGATTTCTTGGACTTGGCCGAAGCAAAGTTGAGATCAAATTCTTGTAGGATGAAAATCCATTTATTACATTTTCCACCTATGATACATCTAGTGAGGATGTATTGAAGACAACCATAGTAGTTTTGCAAAGCAATATATAGTGTCGTAAACGTTGGACTGTGTGGACGATAGCCAAATCTAGTTGTTCAACATGTGAGTAATTTCGTTCAGGACCGACTAAATTTTGACTAAGATAGTAGATGATGTGCTCACGGAGCTCATCATCCTCCTGAACTAGAACCATACCAATGGTCTCTTCATACACGGCGATATACAATAAGTAATCTCTACTGTAATCTGGAGATTTCAGCAGAGGTGCCGATACCAAGGCATTCTTTAAAGCGTAAAAATAATGATGGGCTCACTCATCCCAGAGAAATGGGGTGTCTTTCTTCAATAGGCGCATGAAACCTTTAGTGATATTGGCATAATTCACAATAAACCAACGCAAAAATTTAGCTTTCCCCTGTAAACCTTGAAGCTATCTAATCATGTGCGGGGGAGGCAACTAAAGAATTTCTTCAACCTTAAGTGGATCTACCATGATCCCTATCTTGGAGACTAAGAATCCTAAGAGATGGCCAGATCTAACACAAAAGATGCATTTATGAGGGTTGAGTCAGATTCTGTAGTAGCGACATATTTCAAAAACTAGTCGAAGTTCCATAGCATGATCCATTCTCTTGTGAGAGTGAGCAACAAGATCATCGATGTAAGCTTCGACTATGTGTTTGAGATCATGAAAAGAAAAATTCATGGCTTGTTGGAAGGTTTCTTCGGCATTTTTTAGGATGAAAGGAATTTTCTGGTATACAAATGTGCCCCAAGGACATATGAATGTCATCTTATGTTGGTATTTGGGTTTGATCTGAATTTGGTTATAGCCTAAAAATCCATCCATAAAAGAAAACATTTCACTTCCCACACACTCATAAAGAATCTGATCAATGAAAGGCATGGGGAAGTTATATTTAGGACAGGCCTTGTTCAGGTCATGAAATTCCATACAAACACGGATGGTTCCTTTCCTTTTATTCATAGGAAAGAGGTTGGATACCCATTCGGTCAAGGGAACCGGGTAGATAAAGCTGGCATTAAATAGCTTCTCTACCTCTACCTTAATAGTGGGGGCCTTCCTAGGATTAATAGATCTAAGACATTGTCAAATAGGTTTAGCATCCGGGTAAGTCCTAATCTCATGTTCGACAATATGGGGGTCGATCCTTGGCATCTCTTCATATGAATAAGTGAATACTTCTTGAAATTCTTTGAAGAGGTTGGTGTAGATCAGAATCTCTTCTGGTGAACAATCTGCACCTATATTTACGTTTTCAATCTTGCCAGGGGTATGAGAGATATCGATATGGATGGTGGGAGAAATACTCACTATATTCCCTTCGATGTAAATGCCATGTGTATCAATTGGAACTATGGCATGACCGACTATCTCACTTAGGGTAGATCTAAAATCACCTTGCTCAATTGTTTCAAGACTTGGGAGAAAATAAGATTGATGATGCATATCATCCCAAGGTCTCTCGGAAACATTCATGGCTTCAAGGATGGCTTCATCTGAAGGAAAAGTCTCATCCAAGAAATCATGTGAACAATATAAAAAAGTGACCCACACGAGCCTGAGAACTGGATCCTCCTCGACCATCTGCGAGGGAATAGTATTAGTATCAGAAGAAGCATCAAGGATAGCTTGATATGCAATCTCTACTACCGACAGTGGCATATCCATGCCATCATGTGACTGACCTTCAATCGATGAAGTTGGAGAAGGTCGGGTCCACGGGTCACTGAAATAAGAAGCGTGGAAAGGGATGGACCTCTCTATTGAAGCGAGCGTATTGGACATGGCGTAAATGTGGTGAATCGGTGCCAAGAAGTCAAAAGTACCCATGAGGGAAGAATACATTCTGACATCGATATTCTCAGCTGTCAGTTGAGAATTGTCGATCACAGGGATCAACGGTCCAACAGATGCATTCAGGATAGATTACACAAAGGATAATTGGTCGATCATCACAATATCCCCTTGATGATGAAAACAAAGAGTGCAAAAAATGGATGATAAGAAGGAGACCATAGTATAAGTCTAATTGCAACCTAGTAATAGGTTATAATCAAGAGGAGCATCAACTACATCTACTTCCACTTCTACCATCTTCCCACCTAAATGGACCAGAAAGGTGGGGAGAATACCATGAGGGAGAAAGGAATGACCATCGAATGNAAAGGAGATGAGTGATCATGTTTAAAACCCAACTTAGATGCTAGTTCTATCATCATTTCATTTTGAAAATGACTGCCATGATCAGTGACAATCTCCCTCGAGATACCGAACCGGGCGATAATTTGGTTGGATACAAAAAACATTGTAGTCTTCCCATCGAATTTCACGGTAGGCATGGCTTAGGCCCACTTGGTGAAGTAGTCGACAGACACGATAATGTGTTGATACCCCCCAACCGAAGTTGGGTTTCAATCAACAAATTCTACTCCCCACTTAGTGAAGGGACCGACGGTAATGACTGGGTGGAGAGGGGCTGGGTGTGAGTGCATTTTTTGAGTGAACACCTGGCAGGGGTGAAACTTCTTAACCGCTTCAATACAATCTTTAAATATGGTGGGCTAGAAGTAACTGGCTCACAATATGTTTTGGGCTATCCCAAGCCCGGATAGATGACTGCCACAAGCCCCTTTGTGGCAATCATTAAGGACTAACTCGGCTTCTTCGTGAGTTAAGAAACGACATAAAATTCTATCTATTCCTCGATGATATGAAGTGTCATCAATGATTGTATACTTTTTGGATTGATATCTAACACGTCGTCGATCATCTCGTGAGAGATGCTGAGCAAAATCCAAGGTTTGAAGATATAAAACAATATCTCCATACCATGGGTCGGACGACAAGACAGCGAAAATGTGTTCATTTGCGAATGAATCGACATGAATAACATATTTGTCTAATCATGGGAAATCGGATATTAACTCTGCAAAAACTAGTGATTTCTTGGACTTGGCCGAAGCAAAGTTGAGATCAAATTCTTGTAGGATGAAAATCCATTTATTACATTTTCCACCTATGATACATCTAGTGAGGATGTATTGAAGACAACCATAGTAGTTTTGCAAAGCAATATATAGTGTCGTAAACGTTGGACTGTGTGGACGATAGCCAAATCTAGTTGTTCAACATGTGAGTAATTTCGTTCAGGACCGACTAAATTTTGACTAAGATAGTAGATGATGTGCTCACGGAGCTCATCATCCTCCTGAACTAGAACCATACCAATGGTCTCTTCATACACGGCGATATACAATAAGTAATCTCTACTGTAATCTGGAGATTTCAGCAGAGGTGCCGATACCAAGGCATTCTTTAAAGCGTAAAAATAATGATGGGCTCACTCATCCCAGAGAAATGGGGTGTCTTTCTTCAATAGGCGCATGAAACCTTTAGTGATATTGGCATAATTCACAATAAACCAACGCAAAAATTTAGCTTTCCCCTGTAAACCTTGAAGCTATCTAATCATGTGCGGGGGAGGCAACTAAAGAATTTCTTCAACCTTAAGTGGATCTACCATGATCCCTATCTTGGAGACTAAGAATCCTAAGAGATGGCCAGATCTAACACAAAAGATGCATTTATGAGGGTTGAGTCAGATTCTGTAGTAGCGACATATTTCAAAAACTAGTCGAAGTTCCATAGCATGATCCATTCTCTTGTGAGAGTGAGCAACAAGATCATCGATGTAAGCTTCGACTATGTGTTTGAGATCATGAAAAGAAAAATTCATGGCTTGTTGGAAGGTTTCTTCGGCATTTTTTAGGATGAAAGGAATTTTCTGGTATACAAATGTGCCCCAAGGACATATGAATGTCATCTTATGTTGGTATTTGGGTTTGATCTGAATTTGGTTATAGCCTAAAAATCCATCCATAAAAGAAAACATTTCACTTCCCACACACTCATAAAGAATCTGATCAATGAAAGGCATGGGGAAGTTATATTTAGGACAGGCCTTGTTCAGGTCATGAAATTCCATACAAACACGGATGGTTCCTTTCCTTTTATTCATAGGAAAGAGGTTGGATACCCATTCGGTCAAGGGAACCGGGTAGATAAAGCTGGCATTAAATAGCTTCTCTACCTCTACCTTAATAGTGGGGGCCTTCCTAGGATTAATAGATCTAAGACATTGTCAAATAGGTTTAGCATCCGGGTAAGTCCTAATCTCATGTTCGACAATATGGGGGTCGATCCTTGGCATCTCTTCATATGAATAAGTGAATACTTCTTGAAATTCTTTGAAGAGGTTGGTGTAGATCAGAATCTCTTCTGGTGAACAATCTGCACCTATATTTACGTTTTCAATCTTGCCAGGGGTATGAGAGATATCGATATGGATGGTGGGAGAAATACTCACTATATTCCCTTCGATGTAAATGCCATGTGTATCAATTGGAACTATGGCATGACCGACTATCTCACTTAGGGTAGATCTAAAATCACCTTGCTCAATTGTTTCAAGACTTGGGAGAAAATAAGATTGATGATGCATATCATCCCAAGGTCTCTCGGAAACATTCATGGCTTCAAGGATGGCTTCATCTGAAGGAAAAGTCTCATCCAAGAAATCATGTGAACAATATAAAAAAGTGACCCACACGAGCCTGAGAACTGGATCCTCCTCGACCATCTGCGAGGGAATAGTATTAGTATCAGAAGAAGCATCAAGGATAGCTTGATATGCAATCTCTACTACCGACAGTGGCATATCCATGCCATCATGTGACTGACCTTCAATCGATGAAGTTGGAGAAGGTCGGGTCCACGGGTCACTGAAATAAGAAGCGTGGAAAGGGATGGACCTCTCTATTGAAGCGAGCGTATTGGACATGGCGTAAATGTGGTGAATCGGTGCCAAGAAGTCAAAAGTACCCATGAGGGAAGAATACATTCTGACATCGATATTCTCAGCTGTCAGTTGAGAATTGTCGATCACAGGGATCAACGGTCCAACAGATGCATTCAGGATAGATTACACAAAGGATAATTGGTCGATCATCACAATATCCCCTTGATGATGAAAACAAAGAGTGCAAAAAATGGATGATAAGAAGGAGACCATAGTATAAGTCTAATTGCAACCTAGTAATAGGTTATAATCAAGAGGAGCATCAACTACATCTACTTCCACTTCTACCATCTTCCCACCTAAATGGACCAGAAAGGTGGGGAGAATACCATGAGGGAGAAAGGAATGACCATCGAATGTAGTCAACATGGTCAATGACTTTGAAAGGGTTGGAGAACCGATAACTTTCCAATAGGCTAAGGACATCATGCAAGTGGCAGCACCTTCATCAATGACCGCTCATTTTATGGTATATTTAGAATACTCCACATGGATTTGGAAAGACACATGGTAGGGTAAGTGAGGCTTCACGTTCATGACATCAAACTTGATGATATTTGAGCCACTAGGTTCTAGAGCTCCTAAGGTAGAGAGTAAGGCATTCCTTTATGATGGACACATTTGGAGTACCTCTAAAGTATACATCGCACAAGGTGTTTGGCCCAGATCCTCAATAATAGAGTACTTCTGGGCGGCTTTAGCATTAAGGTTACGAGTAGAGTGATTGAATACTCCTTTCAGAATATGAGGTGGTGGCTCTAGTTTCTCGATTTATAAGTTCATCTTTGGGGGTGGAGGAGGTGATTCTAGGATGGTACTATCTTTTGAAGAGCCATAATCTCAAGAGCGAGTGGCTATATCGATTTTTGTGTTGACCATATTGATACAAACACAGTCACCATCTTGCGATGGTGGGTTCTGACTCCCACCAGATGCATTTCCGGTGTTCGATGAACTTGAGGCTAAGTGTTGGTTGTGAGGAAAAGGATTCATTAGCACAGTAGGTGGAAGATTTAAAATCCTCGCATCTTCCACAAGTTTGGGGCATAAGTGTGTAAGGTGATCATCTTTACAAAGTTTACAAGGAAACTTAACCTTACGTTTTTCTTTCGTTCCCTCTCCAACATTATCATTCTGTTTTCCATTGTTATTCTTGTTCTTGGGTTTATTCTTCCCACCTCTATGATTATTTCTACCTTTCCGTTTATTCCCATCTAGTTTTTGGTCACCATTTGGGTTTTTCGACGACTACACGGAATGTACATCCATTGATTGGGTGGTTTTGGAGGATCCAGATGATGTTGTTCCTCTGACAGACTTTGTTTTCGAGTCTATAGAATTTACATTGGTGGACCCCACAATTCCATCGACATAGGGCCCAGGACCCTATCTAGGATCATGAGTCAATTGTGGTGCATCAGGAAGAAGGTGGTATAACATCCTAGACTGAGCATAGATCAAATCAAATTGCTGGGCTCTAAAAATGGCCTCTTCCTCGCTGAACACCCCGGAAGTAGGAATGTCCTTTGAAATAGGAGCGTGCAAAGATTTTAAAAACCATTATAAAAGAAAGGTTGGGGGTATGGGAGTCTTAAATAACCATCTTCACCTACGCCATTCCTATATATGGTCCAAAATATGAGTGTTGAAACCCTAGAGTAAAGTTGACAAAAGTTCAAGGCCAACATCGTAACAAATGGGTAGTTGAAAATGGTTAAGAAAGGCTAGCACTAATTGTTGAAAAGACCCATATGTTCCCCTAGGTAGCTCAATATACCATTGTGACGCAATCCCAATAAGAGTGCACTGAAACAATTGTAATCTAATAGAATTGTGATTCAAAGAATTCGATGAGCACCAGAGGTGAAAAGTAGTGACGTGATCACCAAGGTCCTCGCCATTCTTACCTTCAAACTTTGGAATGTCTAACAGAAGCTTGGTGGGGACAGGGGGCCATGTGGGATCATGACTCATTGGGTCGTTCATTAGTTTAGACAAATATGGTAGATTAAGCATGGCCAGAAAGGGAATACGGGGCTGTGACACCATGCCCCATCCTCTTGCAAAAGACTGAGTATTAGGAGTTGTGTTCCATCCTCCTGCAAAAGACTAAATAACCCCTGCAAGTAATCTATGAGAAACCTAAGTCAAGAAACTAATAAACCATTGTATAATTGATGCAAAAGCAAGCAGTCATAAGTCTGGATCACCATATGGGTAGGGTAGAAAAGCCCGAAACTTTGAAATCATCATCTTTCACAGAGGTATGGGCACTATCAAGATCCCCAAATACGAATAAATCCACATAAATATCTCTGACGCTAGGTGAGTATCCAGAGGTTATCCCTTCAACTAACTTAGTGTGACCTCGTGATTAACTCCGGTGTGAGTGGAGCCTCCTGATATTACCAATTATACAATGGATTTCTCAACTCCCTGTCTCAGACACATAAGTTGGTTTAATTTCCTTGGAGAAGTTTACTCACAAAATCCTATTCCAAGGCACTAAATCCTAGGCTAGTTTGTGCACCCTAAAAAATAAAGTCATGACTAATCAATTTTAGTTTAAAGCGTAAATTTTATTGGCCATGATTACTCAAAGAGGTATGGAAATGAAACTCATGGTGTTATGACTCTGCATGAAGATAAAAATAGAAATAATGCAAAGCCTAACTTTAACTTTTCAGTGAATGATATGCTAAATAAAAATAGTGCAATATTCAATTTTAACCCTGCAACTCGGAAGTAAAATGCAATATTTTGCTAAATGTGCTAAGATAATGACAAAGGTTCAAAGACAAAGATACCAACCAATGAAGAATGCCTAGTTTTTGTATTTTCAATGTATTTAAAAAGAAAATGCATGGACTGATAAGTGACTTGATATATAACTTATATGGTGTATAAAAGAAATCACTCGAGTAGAATACCAAGCAGCTAAGCAGACAACCCAACTACCAAGGACAAATAAAAAATGGAAAACAAAGAGAAATATGCCGCCCAAAAATTCAACTCCAAAAAGGTTTCCTATCATCCCAGATAATCTCAACAGGTACCACAGAGACCTAAGAAGGCTCAGTGATCCTCAAAACCTACTCAGCAGTCACCAAACCAAGAAAACAAGCAAGGGGGAAGTGGTATATGCTCTTGTTCAAGAGAAAAGGGNTTATAATCAAGAGGAGCATCAACTACATCTACTTCCACTTCTACCATCTTCCCACCTAAATGGACCAGAAAGGTGGGGAGAATACCATGAGGGAGAAAGGAATGACCATCGAATGCAGTCAACATGGTCAATGACTTTGAAAGGGTTGGAGAACCGATAACTTTCCAATAGGCTAAGGACATCATGCAAGTGGAAACACCTTCATCAATGACCGCTCATTTTATGGTATATTTAGAATACTCCACATGGATTTGGAAAGACACATGGTAGGGTAAGTGAGGCTTCATGTTCATGACATCAAACTTGATGATATTTGAGCCACTAGGTTCTAGAGCTCCTAAGGTAGAGAGTAAGGCATTCCTTTATGATGGACACATTTGGATTACCTCTAAAGCAGACATCGCACAAGGTGTTTGGCCCAGATCCTCAACAATAGAGTACTTCTGGGCGGCTTTAGCATTAAGGTTACGGGTAGAGTGCTTGAATACTCCTTTCGGAATATGAGGTGGTGGCTCTAGTTTCTCCATTTATAAGTTCATCTCCGGGGGTGGAGGAGGTGCTTCTAGGATGGTACTAGCTTTTGAAGAGCCATAATATCAAGAGCGAGTGGCTATATCAATTTTTGTGTTGACCATATTGATACAAACACAGTCACCATCTTGCGATGGTGGGTTCTGACTCCCACCAGATGCATTTCCTATGTTCGATGAACTTGAGGCTAAGTGCTGGTTGTGAGGAAAAGGATTCATTAGCACAGTAGGTGGAAGATTTAAAATCCTCACATCTTCCACAATTTTGGGGCATAAGTGTGTAAGGTGATCATCTTTACAAAGTTTACAAGGAAACTTAACCTTACGTTTTTCTTTCGTTCCCTCTCCAACATTATCATTCTATTTTCCATTGTTATTCTTGTTCTTGGGTTTATTCTTCCCACCTCTATGATTATTTCTACCTTTCCATTTATTCCCATCTAGTTGTTGGTCACCATTTGGGTTTTTCGACGACTGCACGGAATGTACATCCATTGATTGGGTGGTTTTGGAGGATCCAGATGATGTTGGTCCTCTAATAGACTTTGTTTTCGAGTCTATAGAATTTACATTGGTGGATCCCACAATTCCATCGACATGGAGCCCAGGACCCTGTCTAGGATCATGAGTCAATTGTGGTGCATCAGGAAGAAGGTGGTATAACATCCTAGACTGAGCATACATCAAATCAAATTGTCGGGCTCTAAAAATGGCCTCTTCCTCGCTGAACACCCCGGAAGTAGGAATGTCCTTTGAAATAGGAGCGTGCAAAGATTTTAAAAACCATTCTAAAAGAAAGGTTGGGGGTATGGGAGTCTTAAATAACCATCTTCACCTACGCCATTCCTATATATGGTCCAAAATATGAGTGTCGAAACCCTAGCGTAAATTTGACAAAATTTCAAGGCCAACATCGTAACAAATGGGTAGTTGAAAATGGTTAAGAAAGGCTAGCACTAATTGTTGAAAAGACCCATATGTTCCCCTAGGTAGCTCAATATACCATTGTGACGCAATCCCAATAAGAGTGCACTGAAACAATTGTAATCTAATAGAATTGTGATTCAAAGAATTCGATGAGCACCAGAGGTGAAAAGTAGTGACGTGATCACCAAGGTCCTCGCCATTCTTACCTTCAAACTTTGGAATGTCTAACAGAAGCTTGGTGGGGACAGGGGGCCATGTGGGATCATGACTCATTGGGTCGTTCATTAGTTTAGACAAATATGGTAGATTAAGCATGGCCAGAAAGGGAATACGGGGCTGTGACACCATGCCCCATCCTCTTGCAAAAGACTGAGTATTAGGAGTTGTGTTCCATCCTCCTGCAAAAGACTAAATAACCCCTGCAAGTAATCTATGAGAAACCTAAGTCAAGAAACTAATAAACCATTGTATAATTGATGCAAAAGCAAGCAGTCATAAGTCTGGATCACCATATGGGTAGGGTAGAAAAGCCCGAAACTTTGAAATCATCATCTTTCACAGAGGTATGGGCACTATCAAGATCCCCAAATACGAATAAATCCACATAAATATCTCTGACGCTAGGTGAGTATCCAGAGGTTATCCCTTCAACTAACTTAGTGTGACCTCGTGATTAACTCCGGTGTGAGTGGAGCCTCCTGATATTACCAATTATACAATGGATTTCTCAACTCCCTGTCTCAGACACATAAGTTGGTTTAATTTCCTTGGAGAAGTTTACTCACAAAATCCTATTCCAAGGCACTAAATCCTAGGCTAGTTTGTGCACCCTAAAAAATAAAGTCATGACTAATCAATTTTAGTTTAAAGCGTAAATTTTATTGGCCATGATTACTCAAAGAGGTATGGAAATGAAACTCATGGTGTTATGACTCTGCATGAAGATAAAAATAGAAATAATGCAAAGCCTAACTTTAACTTTTCAGTGAATGATATGCTAAATAAAAATAGTGCAATATTCAATTTTAACCCTGCAACTCGGAAGTAAAATGCAATATTTTGCTAAATGTGCTAAGATAATGACAAAGGTTCAAAGACAAAGATACCAACCAATGAAGAATGCCTAGTTTTTGTATTTTCAATGTATTTAAAAAGAAAATGCATGGACTGATAAGTGACTTGATATATAACTTATATGGTGTATAAAAGAAATCACTCGAGTAGAATACCAAGCAGCTAAGCAGACAACCCAACTACCAAGGACAAATAAAAAATGGAAAACAAAGAGAAATATGCCGCCCAAAAATTCAACTCCAAAAAGGTTTCCTATCATCCCAGATAATCTCAACAGGTACCACAGAGACCTAAGAAGGCTCAGTGATCCTCAAAACCTACTCAGCAGTCACCAAACCAAGAAAACAAGCAAGGGGGAAGTGGTATATGCTCTTGTTCAAGAGAAAAGGGCGTATATACGCTTCTTGTAGTGGGACAACAAGCGTATACATGCATTTTTTAGGGAAAAAAGGGTGTATATATTTTAAAACAAGGCTAGGTGATCAAAATCTGGACCAGGGGATCAAAATTTGCTCAAATTTCAAAGTGCTCAGAATGCGATGGAAATGGTACCATTGCGTCTGTCTCGTCTTCCTGATTCCAGTGGTATATTTACGTTCTCAAATGGAGTCCGTATGGAGAAGATATCGCGATCTGTTCACCAAGGCAAACAGGCAAAAATTTTGATGCTCACTGTACTTGTCCGTATAGTCCGTACAGTGGTGACATGGTAGGGTCGTACAGTATGTACAATGAACATACAGTGCTGATGTGGCGGTTTTTGATTAGCTGGTAGTTGGACGAATCTGTTTGCGACACGTGGCATCATTTTGGCAAATGGTAGGGTGCCACATGTCCCAATCAATGGCTGCCACATGGCACCCATTTATTGGCTTTTGGTCTATTGTTTGGTTTATTAAAATTTTATAGGTCCGTGGGGGTCGAACCCCGGACCTTTCCACCATGCAACGACTTAACATAATCTAACCAACCAATGCGCCACGCGTTAGTTCTTACTATACATATGCAATAAAATATATTTGAATTCATTTGATGCTATGGTCGGGGCGAGGGTCCGAGCTGGGGCTTAGCCCTAGCCCCCGGTCACGCACACCTTTCACAGGACCCTACCCTTCGATGGTTTACACGCGGGGTTGTAACATTGCAGCCTGTGGTCTCGGCGTGCATCCATGTGACCAGTAGTTACATTATTTGCGCACATATTTTAAAATAGTTCTCAATAGCCCTCGGTCACATAGCATTAGATATGACCAGTCTCTCCGTCAAATGGCGCTCGTGGATTTTAAATGTATATCCATGGTTCTATTATGGTTCCATATGACCATTAACCATGCAATGTGCACGCGGGAGTATATTTCAATTGTAACCCGGTTCTATGGTGTTATATGCGACCATGACTTAGCTTTTGTGCGGATTTTAAATGATAGCCATGGTTCTATTGTGGTTCCACATATGACCGGGCATGTTGGTATATGGCGCATGGTGTGTGTATTAAATTTTAACCATGGTTTTATGCGATAATTCATATGACCTTTATAAATGGTACGCGCGTTATTCATTGGCGTCCAGCCTTTGGTTTTATACAACGCCACATACAACCAAAACATGGAATTTGGCACGTATTTGTTTTGGGTTTAGTTTTGTGTTTAAACGGTTATGCAACTACACACCCACCACTTGTCACTTCAACATTAAACAGTGGCAACTTAGCCTTTTGGTGCGTGGGGAACGTGGCCACATGGCCCCATGCGCCCAACACCTTCGAGGTTATGGGGCTTAGTTCCCTAACGGTTCGAAAATTTAGCACGTTTTGTGGAGATGCGCACGTGGGATGAGTTTAGGCATGAGAAATGCCCAGAAGCCAGGTTCACTCACACACAGGTGCGAAATGGCGAACCAGAGACAGCAAGCTTGAAGGAGAAAAATGGCAGGAGGCCTAACTTCTTCATTTTTTGGCCAAATGAGGTGCCGAAAAATCCCAGCTAGGGGTTTTTGGACATTTTGAGTCCATTGGCACTGTTTTCACAGGCATTTGAAGACTTCTTTTGTAGGTTTTTCACCATTGAAGTTTGAGTAAGCTCTAGGGAGCCTGAAGCCCTCATTGTTTGAGGCCTTTCTCAAATGAGCACATGTCTATTTTCTCTGACTGAATAGTCATTTTTGACTAATTATTATACTCTGAACACATTGGGATGGGTTTTATATCCATTGGAGGACTTTTACAGGTTTTTTTTCCATAGAGAATCTCAGGGAAGCTTGGAGGCCACATGTAGAAGAGGTCACGATTGGGTGAGACAAGATCCATTTTCAGAGTTCTAATAGTCATTTTTGGGGTTTTTATGTATTCTGAATCTAATGGTACAGTCTGTAAATCCATAAAAGTTGAGAAGCATCTTGTAAAAGAAAATTTGACAAACTAATCCCAAAGAGCCAAGTCCATTGAAGGAGGCTCAAGGAGATGTAGCCCAGAGAGGGGTGAACTCCTTTAACATCTTGGTATTGTTGTGAGTTTTCTTTGTTATTTGCTGCACTTTATATTGCTGTGCATTGGTTTATAACACCTAATTAATCTTTTAAAAGAACATTTCCTCACACATGAATATTGAAAAGAAGAAGCATGAACTTAACACATAAACCCTCTTGCATATTTTAACACATGAAGCAAGGTCCTGTAAGGTTTATTTTATTGAAGTAGAGGGTGATTTCATAGCATAACAAGTCATCCTTCTATTTTCAGATCAGATGGTATCAGAGCATAGTTTAGTTTTCTCATGTATTTGCCAGTGATAGCTTGAGATTTAGCTGTTGGTATTTGTGCAAGCTTTGTGTTGAAGTTTGATATCTTGCAAGGATGGAGGAAGCTTCAAACATGGATAGTTCTCATTCATCTTCCAAATCTAAGTTCTTTGACAAAGAGATGTTTAAGGAATTGTTGACCATGAAAGATATGGTACAAGAGTTGTGGGAAGATAGATAAGAGAGGATTGTTCTTGAAGAGCAGTTGAGGGCCATGAAGGAGGAGAAAGACCAACTTATTGAAAAGTTGCATGAGATGGAGACTCAACTCCATGAGGCAAAGGAAACCCTTACCAAGTACATGCATGAACATGAGGTATGTAAT
>JZKD02S0499741.1:188288-204907 GCA_000966675.3 Picea glauca | reverse complement strand
GTCACTTCTGCTGATCAATTATTAATAGAAATACTCCTTTCTCGTCCTATTGATATCTTGCAAATATATGATTATTATCCATGGGCGTGTTTGTAATGTTTATTAATGGATTATGTTATCTGATGTGCTAACCCCTTTTATATTATCACTGTATACTTACTTTGCTTGTTTGTCGAGAACTTCTTGCAGGTATAAAGCTTTGGGTCAAAGTGATCAACGGTGGAACATCATCAAACATTGGATCGAGGTAGGCCTCTTTCTTATATTGCACATTAGTTTATATAGAATATGTTGTAATTGAGTTTATTTCTGCAATCATACCTATCTGTTGTGGTTTATCCTTGGCCATAGAGAGTTTTTCCCTTGTAACATAAATGATGACTCCACTGGGTATAGATCTTCCTTCTAAGGGTTGAAGTACTTTTCTTCTTACATTGCTCTTTTTCCTTTGTGTTTCTTGTCGTATCATTACTTAACATGTCCTGTTCACTCTGGGTCTGAGTTTTCAGCCTTTTGCCCTTGCCTGGCCTTGTTTTAAAGCATATACACCCTTTTTTCCTTGACAGTCATGTATACATGTTTGTTATCTCACTGCAAGAAGCGTATATACACTCTGTTCTCTTGAACAGTCGCGTATACCACTTCCCCTTGCTTGTTTTCTTGGTTTAGTGATTGTTAGGTGGGATTTGAAGATTGCTGAGCCTTCTTAGGTCTTTGTAGTGTCTTTTGAGATTATCTGGGATGTCAGGAAACCTATTTGGAGTTGAATTTTTAGGTGGAGTCTTTCTCTTTGTTTTCCATTTTTAATTTGTCCTTGTGCTCTGGGCTGTTTGCGTGGTTGCTTGGTATTCTGCTCGAGTTATTGCTTTTATACACAGTAGAATTTATATAACAGGTTATTCATCAGTCCATGCATTTTATTTTTAGTATATTGAAAATACAAAAAAAATAGGCATTTTGCATTGGTTGGCACTTTTGTCTTTGAATCTTTATCATTAGCTTAGCGCATTTAGTGAAAGATTGCATTTTACTTCTGAATTGCAGAGTTGAAATTGAAGACTGCACTGTTCTTATTAACATATCATTCATTGAAAAGTTAAATATAGACTTTGCATTATATCCATATTTATTTTCTTGCAGAGTCATAACATCACGAGTTTCACTTCCATAAGTTTTTGAGTAACCACGACCAATAAAATTTGCTCTTTAAACTAAAATTGATTAGTCATGATTTTATTTTTAGGGTGCACAAACTAGCCTAGGATTCAGTGCCTTGGAATATGATCTTGTGAGTAAAATTCTCCAAGGTAATTAAATCAACATATGTGTCTGAGATAGGGAGTTGAGAAGTCCATTGTATAATTGGTAATATTAGGAGGCTCCGCTCACACCGGAGTTAAGCACGAGGTCGCGTGAAGTTAGTTAAAGGGATAACCCCTGGATACTCACCTAGCGTCAGAAATATTTCTGTGGATTTATTCGTATTTTGGGATCTTGCCAATGCCCATACCTCTGTGAGAGGCAGTACTTTCAAGGTTTCAGGCTTTTCTACCCTTCCCATACGGTAATCTGGACTTACGACTGTTCGCCTATGCATCGGTTATACAATGGTTGATTAGTTTCTTGACTTAGGTATCTCATAGGTTACTTGCAGGGGTTATCTACTTGTATTCTGAGTCAGATAGGGGTCAGACAACAAAGCCTTTATGGAGGATTACCTCTCTAGGGGGATCTGACCAGCTGGTTGTTAAGCCCACGAGGGCATCTATAACTAATTCTGTTACCTCCAAACTTTTGCAGGGAGTCTTAGGTCTCTCTTGGACGAGACATACCTTATTTAGCGAGGGAGGCCACTCAATTACCTTAGCCCATTTGCATGCATATTGGCCATTTGACTTTTTGGTATGCTCTTTGATTATTAGTTGACCATAGGATTTCGTGCTGAGTCTTTGTTATCATGGATAGTGGAGTTCCTTTTGCTCCCTCATTTAATGCTACCCCCCAATGATGTCCACTCATATAATGGGGATGGATCTTTCCACTTCACATTATGGTATGCAGAATTATGGTACTCATTCAATGCCTTGGGTCTCTAATCATTTTTCTCATGGTATGCTCGATATGCCTTCGCACTTACCATTCTATGTCTCGCCTCCTTATGCAAATACAAGTTTTGGGTCTGGGAGCATGATGCCTCCTTATTATCCCTCTCCGTTTGGTGGGAGTCATATCCTTCAAATGCCTCTTACGGTGGGAGGTTGGAATCTTCCTTCCTACGAATCCACTATGCGAGAAGTAAGTGCCCAACTATGCAATCATTCTACTTATTACACTCCGTCCACCTATCCTTCTTCCACCATGTCGGTTCCTACGAACAATTTTCCCATGGTTGACCTCCATCTGTCCTCTGGTGTTTCATCCGAGGAAAGTTATTTTTGTAGTATGGGAAACCCCCTTCATGAAGTTCCTTCGTCTAGGGGCAACATATATCCTCACATGAGTAACCCTTGTCATGTCACTTCCTCTTCGCAAGAATCTTCCTTAGTGGCGATGCCCCTACAACCCTTTCTGCATCAGTATGGAGGAGGATAATATCCTACCAGACAAGGACAGGGTGTAAACTAGGATCCTTCCTGGCCTGCAATTTCTCAAAACCAATCTTTCCTTGGACCTTGGTATCCAATGCCACAATTCACCACCACCACAAGTCCAGTCACTGTGTGTCATACTGGCATTATATCACCAACCTCTACTAGTCATGTTGGAGATTGGTTGAAAAACTTTGCGAGTCATGTTGAAGACCTGCAACCAGCCACTGCAAGTCATGTTGGGGGCACGATTCTAGTCACTGCATGTCATACTGGCATTGTATCACCAACCTCTACTAGTCATGTTAGATATTGTTCGACAACCTCTGCGAGTCATGTTGAAGACTTGCAACCAACCGCTACAAGTCATGATGGGGGCACGTGTCTGGTCACTGCTAGTCACACTACACATACATCACCAACCTCTGCTAGTCATGTTGGAGATTCATCACCAACCTCTGCTAGCCATGTTGGAAATTTGCTACTAGCCTCTGCAAGTTATGCTGGGAGCATGTCACCAACCACTGGAAGTTGTGTTGGGGGCATTCATATGATTGGGAAGCCTAGACATCTCAGACATAAGCCAAGATTCCTTTGTAGGACTTGTGAAGGAAGTCACCTTACTTGTTTGTGTCCTGTTACTATCGGGATACTAAAAGCATGGGGCTCACCTAAGGGCCCTTCGGGTTCTGAGGCATCTATGGTTTCACAACGCTTCATTCCTTCTTTGGTTGATACAATAGTCATGCCGATGAAATATTTGGCTGACACCCCTTTCCCTTTAGGGGTTGATGCATCCTTTGATCTTGTTGTCTCACATCCCGTTCAACCTGTGGTCATGTCGACGCAACCTTTGACCGACACCTCTCCTATGTTCAGGGGTGATGTGTCTCTCAACCTTGTTGTCTCGCATATTGTTCAACCAACGGTCGTGTCGATGCAATATTTGATCGACAACACTCCTATTTTTTGGGGTGATGCACCTCTTTACCTTGTTGTCTCACGTCCTATTCAGCCAATGGTTGAGGAAGTGGTCATATCGATGCAATAATAAATCGACCCCACTCTTCTCTTGGAAAGTGACAAGTTTAAGGAAGCGGTCGTGCCAATGCAATTTTTGGTCGATCCCACTCTTCTGGTTCTGGTTCTATACCTTCTATGCAATGTCCTTAGCATTTCTATTACTTCACCTTCTGAACAAGAGAGAGTTTTACTCTTCCCGAGTTCTCTCCCTCCAAGTATTGACGAGTTTACCTTTGATTGGGATGGTCTTGTAGGGTATCCAATTCCTTCGTCTATGTCTTTTCTAAGAAGAAACATTATCCGATATAACACAGAGACGATAACCTCCATTTTCACTTTGTCCTCCTCAAATTGGAGAGCTTTGGGTCTTCCTGAGCTTGTGTCAGTTCTTTGTAAGATACTGACATTCCACAGAAGGTCAGTACGAGAGCCTTGGCCTCCCCCTTTACATGTTGATTAGAACAACATAACGAATCTTAGTTAAGCTCTTTTCCGACTCGTATAAAAATTGAAAATATTGTCAAGTGATTTGTCCCTTTCACACTCGTTAAAATTGGATTTGAAAGGTCATGAGTCTTAGTTAAGCTCTTTTCCGACTCGTTATCAAAAATAGAAAAGATTGTTGAGTGAACTTGTCTTTTTCACACTCGTAAATTGGATTTGAAAAGACATCTATTTGGCACAAGTTTACCCCTTTTTTACACCAAGTAGACTAAAAGAAATAAAAAAGGGCATTTTTTGGCGTTAAGTTGTGATTGCATCTCATGCCCTCACTTGCAGTATTGAGCCTTTCGCCGATTCTCTCTTTGCGTTATAAACCATTGCCTAAGCAGTTTTTGCATCCTCAACCAAGAAGAGCCTTGTTTATATCCTTCGCAATTTGACACCCTATACCCTGGAGGGAACATCACCCCGAGTGTCCATCTTCCGCATGCATTCCCTTGCATTAAGCATAGGTACATTCCATTGATGGAACTAGTTTTTCTTACTTGCAACACTCGTTCCCTCCTTTGTATCATATGATTCATTTGTTATGAAAAAACAAAAAAAGACAGGTGGGAAGGGAGTGCTATATTGTAATTAGCAACAGTCGTATTTCCTTTGAACAAAGCACAAATTTATTGAGTCTTTACATCATCATAATTTTGGGTTTAGAATGGCCTTAGGAAGTTGATCTAGTTACAGAGGTTTCTCTACTGACTGGTTACTCTTCCAATCCGTATAGAGAACGTTATGGATGCCTCTTGCATCTAATAGTCACATCGTTGATTCTATGCTACCGGAGTCCACTATATCTCATGCTCTTATTAAAAGGAAGTACATCAACCTATGTCGGCCATACCCTCAGTTTTGTCTCAGAATCACATGATACTTTGGTCTTATCATGCACCCTGGCCCCACTTTCATCATTGGTAGGTCACCTTGAACCCAACAATCGACACTTCATCATTGGTCGTTGACTAGGTGGTTTCCCTTGTGTTCGACGGCAAGACATCTATTCACACTTTGGGATTCATGCAGTGTCTTGGATGCCATTAGCCTTATTGGTGGTTTCCTCGCCTTTGTCAGCAGTTTTTTATCATTGGATGCTATTTAGAGGGTCTTTTTCGTGTACCGCTTGCATTTGGCACACGCGAAAGACACACAGGGTCATTGGTTCATGAACATTTTCTTCGTCTGATCTCCACGAAATCATGAAGCTCCTGCTTTGTTCCTCGTGCTGACTAATGAGAGATGCCTCAATACTCTCCTTTCAATGGGTCTCTTTCCATCGACTTCAACTCATTTATTCTGAATATGGGACCTAGAGTTTTATGAGTACTTTGAGGCTTGCAGTCNGAACTTGTCTTTTTCACACTCGTAAATTGGATTTGAAAAGACATCTATTTGGCACAAGTTTACCCCTTTTTTACACCAAGTAGACTAAAAGAAATAAAAAAGGGCATTTTTTGGCATTAAGTTGTGATTGCATCTCATGCCCTCACTTGAAGTATTGAGCCTTTCGCTGGTTCTCTCTTTGCGTTATAAACCATTGCCTAAGCAGTTTTTGCATCCTCAACCAAGCAGAGCCTTGTTTATATCCTTCGCAATTTGACACCCTATACCCTGGAGGGAACATCACCCCGAGTGTCCATCTTCCGCATGCATTCCCTTGCATTAAGCATAGGTACATTCCATTGATGGAACTAGTTTTTCTTACTTGCAACACTCGTTCCCTCCTTTGTATCATATGATTCATTTGTTATGAAAAAACAAAAAAAGACAGGTGGGAAGGGAGTGCTATATTGTAATTAGCAGCAGTCGTATTTCCTTTGAACAAAGCACAAATTTATTGAGTCTTTACATCATCATAATTTTGGGTTTAGAATGGCCTTAGGAAGTTGATCTAGTTACAGAGTTTTCTCTACTGACTGGTTACTCTTCCAATCCGTATAGAGAACGTTATGGATGCCTCTTGCATCTAATAGTCACATCGTTGATTCTATGCTACCAGAGTCCACTATATCTCATGCTCTTATTAAAAGGAAGTACATCAACCTATGTCGGCCATACCCTCAGTTTTGTCTCAGAATCACATGATACTTTGGTCTTATCATGCACCCTGACCCCACTTTCATCATTGGTAGGTCACCTTGAACCCAACAATCGACACTTCATCATTGGTCGTTGACTAGGTGGTTTCCCTTGTGTTCGACGGCAAGACATCTATTCACACTTTGGGATTCATGCAGTGTCTTAGATGCCATTAGCCTTATTGGTGGTTTCCTCGCCTTTGTCAGCAATTTTTTATCATTGGATGCTATTTAGAGGGTCTTTTTCGTGTACCGCTTGCATTTGGCACACGCGAAAGACACACAGGGTCATTGGTTCATGAACATTTTCTTCGTCCAATCTCCACGAAATCATGAAGCTCCTGCTTTGTTCCTCGTGCTAACTAATGAGAGATGCCTCAATACTCTCCTTTCAATGGGTCTCTTTCCATCGACTTCAACTCATTTATTCTGAATATGGGACCTAGAGTTTTATGAGTACTTTGAGGCTTGCAGTCATTAGTGGCAAGCTCTCTCACCATTGACAGATGAGAATACATCAATGTCTCCTGATCAATGGATTTCTCAAGTGTTTGACATCAATTCCTTTTTCACGCTTGTAGGAATGTACTCAGTGCCTTCATACCTACTTTCATTATTGGTAGGCTATCTCGTGTTTGTTAACGGTATACCTCAATGACCGGTAATCAAATGATGTCTCATCGTGTTTGACCTCAACTCATTTATTCACATGATGTAGAATTGCACCCTTGGAGGATAGTGTAGAAGACTTGAAGACATCATTATGTGGCCACAACTTTCCCGAGGTGTTGCTTCCCCTTCATTGGACCACTACCTATTTGACTTTAGTGATCATGGGAGATCAGATTGTACTCCATGGTATGCAAATATATTTAGATTGATTTTGAGATTGGTTTCACTGGGCCTTGTTCGTGACTATGAAAACTTTTGGAATGTCACTGCACTTGTATTTTCCTATTCATGGCCATGAACACTTGTTTGGTATATTTTCCACATGGATCTGCATTGTATTCTCGGCAGCCATGTATGCAAAGTCAATACATAATGTAATGAGTAATTGAGTTCGTCCAACTGGTTCTCTACCACTCCACTTCTGGGTTATTTATAATGTATTTCAGCCATCACAGATACTCCTCTGTTATAGCAAGATTAGGGGGCATCTGTTATAGCAAGATTTGCCTCACCATTGCTATCTTGCACAGAGGGCCTTTTTCCATTTCCCTTTGGAGAACTATCATCCCCTTTTGATGAATCTAGAGCTAAAATATACATTTTTCCACATATACACTCCCTATCTGCTATGTAAGATGCGTATATGCTTTTTGATCCACTACATCCCACGTACATCGATATTTGTGCTAGAAAATAAAAAATGAGGTCGGGTTTCCATGTCATGACAGGAGATCTCTGATCCTTGGCCTTCCATATACTGGAAACGTTCTGACTTGACCCTTCAGTTGCATCCTAAAGGCTATACGAGCACAATTTCGACCTATAGAAAATAAAGAGAAAGCATTCAACTTTGAGAGAAAAGTTACTCTGGAGAAATTACTTCATATTGAGTCTACATCCCTCTATCCCTCAAGTCTGAACATAGTGTTCAACTGCCAAGCTCTTTACCTATTGTTGAGAGGACCTCATTGCCTCTTTCCTATGAGATTTTCTTTGGTGGAGGATTGAAATGGTGGAGACCCAGTTGGAAGGAAATTGGTTTCTTGGTTTCGAACTGTGCTGACATGGAAGTCTGTATCGTTGTCACTTCTACTGATCAATTATTAATAGAAATACTCCTTTCCTGTCCTATTGATATCTTGCAAATATATGATTATTATCCATGGGCATGTTTGTAATGTGTATTAATGGATTATGCTATCTGATGTGCTAACCACTTTTATATTATCATTGTATACTTGCTCTACTTGTTTGTCGAGAACTTCTTGCAGGTATAAAGNTTTCTAGGATCCTGCATCCATTTGTTAGTCCAAACATTCTTTCTATGCATAGGTATAACATATCTTTCACTATTCTTATTAGATCTACTCATATCAAATCTTCTTTCATCTATTAATACCCTGGTCTTCAAACTAGGACATACTCTATTAAACATACCTAGATCCATACTCTAGAAACACAAATTTCCACTTATCTTACTTCTATAGAGCACAAAGCTTCTAGATCTAAAAATTTTAACCATTCTTACCTTTATCAGAGCACAGATCTTACAGATCTTACCTCTTTTAATTAGAAATACTCACTTTTTCCTTTCTTATAGCACAAAGCTTCCAGATCTTGCTTCTTTTCTTCAGATCCGACCTCTTTTCTTCAGATCAAGCTTCTTTCTTTTAGGACAGAGATTTATAAGTCAAGTAGAATACTGAATACTAGGGAACATATCTACACACATTACTTTCACAATTTCAGGATGAATCTTTGCACAAAGCTTCTTCTTTCTTAGTTCCCAGCAATCACAGTTTCAGGTCTCGGTAACGAAACCATTTGTTGACATAGGGCTAGACCCAGGGTTCAATGCTACAACAACGCACCAACAAAGCCCTAACTACCGACCCTTTCGATAACACCTGTGGAGTAGATGAAGTCTCACCCGAGGTAGAGGCAGGGGTGGTTGCAAGACTTAGGTGTCTGCAACCTTAGTTGGTACACAGATATGTGATTATAATACTTAATAAAGCGCTTAGCACCTTCATTTCCTCAGTATACAATCGATAATCACTTTACTTATAAAACAAGGCTTCACAACATTCACACTGATATGACGTACTTAAGCACTTAGCATCAATAGATAGGTCATATCTAGTGGATCAAGCACTAAGCACGTTCATATGGATAAAGTGTAACATTCTTATACACCATTAGCACTAAGCATAAGAAGATCTATCTAATCATCTCTAAGCACTTAGCAAAAGAAGATATAAACAGATCCATACAAGCACAAAGTAAGACAACAGAGTGTTTACATGGTTCACCCCCACCTTGGGGCTACATCCACCAAATCTTCTTCTTTATTATCTTCAGTTAATCAGTTACAAGAATAGAGCCATCAAAACCCTTACTCCGCACAGGACAAAAGTTCTACGCAACTCGCCAGATCCTTCTTCCTTGCGTTACAACACAAAGATTTCCACAATTTGTTAAAACCACTTGCACTTAGCTCTGCAAGTCTCTTACAATTATGCACAAAGCACTTACAGACTCTACTTTCACTTAGAATACCTTCACATCACATAGATGCACTGTTCAACTACTTCTTATATTGCCTATCCTTCTATTTATATATACAAAATAGGCCTAAGCATGGGTAAACCCATGGGTCGACATCCCATTGTCGTTACATAATCCCAAAAACCCAAAAAGGATCCAAAAGTGGGCCGAGATCCCTTGATCTCCGCTTCGTCTTGCGCTCCTCCTTTGACATGCTGTCGAAGTCCCAAAATAGGTCAATATGACCAATAATCTCTCAAAACCTGGTCAAGGGCCAACATATGCTATTGCCTATATGAGTGAAGATCACTCACTCATTGATTAAATCATAATAGACTTTGATTCTCATTCTTCATTGTGTATCTCTCTTCCTTTTATTGATAAGCTTTGTTTGTGTATGCTTTATCTAGGTCTCCTGTGCAGGTTTCCATGAAACATTGACACTACACAACAAGGACACATTTTTCAAGGAATCCCAGGCACAAATTTCAAGGGAGTTTAGGCAACCATCTTGAGATAATTTTGGTTGTAATATCTGCTGTATTTTTTCCTTCAAACTCCATAATAAATTATGTCTTCACTGGTTTTCCCCATGGGAGTTTTTCCGGGGTCATGTTGACCAAAAATATTAGTGTATAAATATGTGGTATGCTTACCATTTATTATCATCATTTAGAGTGTTAAAGATCATCGATGAATATTATGTTTTATGACTGTTATAAGATAATTTTGGACAACAAGCATTTTCCTATTTTAACCCTTATAACAGTAGCATAAATGAGCATGATATCAATCTACAAAGGAAATAAGAAAAAAGTATGTTAGTGACCTTTTTATCAGTCCTTAAAATTAGACCTGTAGAAGTGTTAAAGAGCCTCAAATTTATTCATGGTATGAGAGCCTAAGGGAAAAAAATAGGGTTGATAAATTGTAGACAGTGGGATGGTTTTTATCTCACCTTGAAAGCTTCAAATTCACACATGAGATTAGTGTGTGGGAAACATACGTCTTTAGTCATTTTGAAATCAATTTGCAGCCATGTCAGTTGGAGGGTTGAGGGTGGAGGATAGGCTAGTTGGGGTTGGCAATTAGTCTCCATTGAAGGCTAGGATAGTCTTGATCTTGGAGGGGGTGAGCTATGGGACATTGTGGAGTGTCCTGTGGTCCCTCCTACAGATGCAATATTCTTGGCAGAGTTCAGGAAGAGGAACATCAAGGCTAAGAGGAATATCATAGATGTAATGAAATACCATATTATTTCTCATGTTTATGGTAAGCAATTTTCATTTTAGATGTTGCAGTCCTTGTGTAGAATTTACCAGAGCCCTAACCAAAACTAGAAGATGGTGATCAAGGAGAAATTGAGGGGCACTAAGATGTCTCATACTCATTCTTTCACCTCATTCCTCATGAGGTTTTCACAAATTTGAGATGAGTTAGTAGCTATGGGGGAGATAGTGGATCCATATGAGTTGGTGAGGACAACCTTAAATGGATTCTCCAAAACTTGGGAGAGATTTGTACGAGGCATTGTAGCTAGAGAGAATATTCCTAGTTGGGAGAGGCTATGGGATTACTTTGTACAAGAGGAGCTCAGGATTGGCTCAAGATCTACTAGTCAATAGTGTGGTGGGGATGATGGTGTTGATATTTCTCTTTTTTCAAAGGGAAAGAAGAAGACCAAGAAGGGTCTCGAGGGTGGAGACAAGAAACAACAAAAGGGAGGTGAGCAAAAAAGGGATATGGGAAAAGTTAAATGATTTACTTGTAACAAGATGGGGCATTATGTTGGACAATGTCCTAATAGGAATATGAAGAAGTAGGGTGGTATAACAACATCAACTGAGGAGGATGAGTTTACCTCTCAGTTTGAGAGGGAGACATCCTTGCTTGTCAGTCTATCTACAGTTGAGACACCATCCAATGTATGGTACATAGACAGTGGAGCATCCAGTCATATGTATAGTGTTAGAGAGTACTTTAATGATCTTACAGATTATGGGATCAAGTTGGAGATAGTGGTTGGGAATAACACCATAGTAAGAGAGGCTGGGCGTGGCACAATTTCCTTTCATAGGGAGTTGAGGCCACCCATTGTGTTCAGGGACGTCTTGTATGTCCTTGGGATAAAGAAGAACCTGATATCAATTTC
Source organism: Picea glauca (assembly GCA_000966675.3). Classification (NCBI taxonomy): domain Eukaryota; kingdom Viridiplantae; phylum Streptophyta; class Pinopsida; order Pinales; family Pinaceae; genus Picea; species Picea glauca. The sequence continues at coordinate 193,352 of JZKD02S0499741.1, read as the reverse complement.
CACCATTTAGGATAGGGTATTTGAGGTGTATTTTCGAGGTGAGGAGGTCCTCATTCACCCTAAGGGGTCCAGTATAAAATCAGCCGGAGTGATTAGGACTCGTGAGGGAAAAGTATACATAGTTTTTATCCATTACATGCTTTAGCTAGTAGATAAAACAACAATTAGTTGTGCCATCTGTGACATAGGAGGATGGCTCACTTGCATCATGGAGCTCTRAGGGTGTTGAGGGAGATTGTGAGAGGATTTCCATAGTTTGACACTGAGCATCATGAGGTATGCAAGGGGTGTACTCTTGAGAAGTACACCAAGACTGTCTTTCCAAGCAGTGACARTAGATCAACTGGGATACTTGATTTGGTACACTATGATGTGTGTGAGTCCATGTCATTAGTTTCCTTGGGTAGATGTGAGTACTATTTTAAATTCATTTATGACCACTCYAAGAAGACCTGKATCTATTTCCCGAGGACTAAGAGTGAGGTCTTCAAGAGGTTCCAAGAGTTTAAGGCTCTTGTGGAGAACCGACAGCGACAAAGATCAAGGTCTTCAGGTCAGAAAATGGGGGTGAGTATACCTCCACAGAGTTCAAATACTTCTACACCTAAGAGGGTATTAGGAGACAACTAACCATTCCTTACAACCCCCAATAGAATTGGTTGATGAGAGGAAGAACATGGCTATTGTTCGTGTACCGAGATCTATGTTGCATGATCAAGGGTTACCATTTTTCTTATGGGTTGAGGCTTGTAGTACTACAGTGTATCTGTAGAACACGAGTCTACATAGAGATCTGGGGAGCAAGACTCTTGAGGATGCCTTCACTAAGAGGAGGCCAATGTTAGACACCTTCACATATTTGGGTGTCTGAATTTCTCTCATGTCCCTTATGACAAGAGGACCAATTTGTATCCCACAACAGATAAGAGGATCCTAGTTGGATACGACGGGGTCTCAAAGGCCTATTGAATATACATACCAACACCGAGGAGAGATGTTATATTTGAGGGGGATAGAGCCTTTCAAATATCTTGTGAGTTAAGAGATAGAGTTGAGGAGGTCCCACAGATGAAGGATGATACATAAAATGGGATACAACCTCATGTGTCTATTACACAGAGTTCAGGGGTGACTGGTCCACCTAATACAACTACAAGATCACATGTGCACGTCATTCAAGATCTTAGACATCTGTGGTGATATCTATGGATGATATTGAGGGGCATTAGGGTACTTCTCCACAAGAGTTTAATTTAGGGAAGAGGAAACCAATATGGTTTCAGGAGACCTTGAAGGAATTCAAGGAGCATGTTGGTGAGCCACATAGGTTGATGAGAGAGAGAAGAGCACCAAAGAGGTTTGGTTCATACTTGGCCATGGTGACTAACATCATAGATTCTGAGCCCACTACTTTTGAGGAGGAAGTATACCAATAGGTTTGGAGAGATGCAATGCAGGAGGAGTATGATTCCATTATGTAGAATGATGTGTGGGAGGTGGTGCCTAAACCATAGGGGAAGTCAATTGTGACTTTCAAGTGGTTGTAGAAGATTATGTATGTTGTAGATGGTAACATTGAGAAAAACAAGACTCGATTTGTGGCAAGAGGATTCTCTCGGGTTGATGGGATTGACTATGATAAGACATTCACACCAGTTGCGAGATATACTTCCATTAGGAGTATTATGGCCATTGCAGTAGATATGGGTTGGAAGATCCATCAAACGGATGTGAAGACAACATTTTTGAATGGTCTTATAGAGGAGGAGGTTAATGTAGATTTTAACCTTGTACAATATTTACTGCAAACATATTTTCAGTAAAAGAACAAAATAGATACAATGGAAAATACAAACATTACACAGAGATTTTTCCCTTGGAAACCCAAACTGGGAAAACCAACATATCCTATATTCATTCATAGTGATACATTGTTTACAATACAATATACATATAGGATCCAACAACATCCAAAACCCTAACCCGATGAATTGAATTATTCAACAACCCTAATTCCTTAACCAAAAATAGAAAACCATCGACAAAAAACATGTGACGAAAAATTACCCAAAAATGAGACACATTTCCCGAGGAAAAAAAATTCTTGGGGGTGCTGCCCTCGAAATCCATGGATCCTCTTCACCAAGAGAAATTCTCAGTGCTCATATATTTTTTTAATGAATCTGCAACATTCTTCAAAGTGTCCACCTTCATCAACAACACTTTCTTTTCTTCAACCATATCTCTCACAAAGTGATATTGAATATCAATATGCTTTGTCTTTGAATGATAAGCCAGGTTCTTTTCCAGAAAAATTGCACTCTGACTATCACTATCTATCCTTATAGCTTGTTGTACCAAGCCAATACCTGAACACAATCTTTGTAACCATACTGCTTCCTTACTTGCATGAGTGCTTGCCATGTATTCAACTTTTGTAGTTGAAAGTCCCACTACAACCTACCTTTTTCTCATCCAACTTATTTCTCCTCCAAAAAGGTTAAAAACATACCCATTTGTAGATCTCCTATGATATAGATCTCCAGCCTAGTCTGCATCGACAAAGCCATGTATATCCACCACTCTATCCAATCCTAGTCTTCCTTGGTAGCACAATCCATAGCTAGCAGTGCCACGCAATAACCTAAAAACCCTTTTTATTATTGTTCAATGCTCCTTCCCTGGTTTTGACATATACCTACAGAAAACTTCTACAACATGTGAAATGTACGGTCTAGTGCAGACCATTGCATACATCAAACTACCAACTACACTCGCATATGGAGCACGAGACATGTCCTCCTCCTCTTCCCGTGTCTTGGGACATTGATCCTCAAATAACTTTACACCAACAGGAATAGGAACCTTGATCGGTTTACATTCCTGCATATTAAACCTCTGCAATATTGTCTCGACATATTTTCTCTGATTTAACCAGAGTTTCCTCTTTTTTCGATCTCTTTTAATTTCCATGCCCAAAATGAAATTTGAAGCACCGAGATCCTTCATGTCAAATTTAGAGGATAACTAAGTTTTCATATCCTGAATAATCTCCTTGTTGTTTCCTATTAGCAACATGACATCCACATACAAGACCAAATAAATCAAATGATCACCAATTAATTTAAAATACACAGAATGATCCTCTTTGCTTCTTTTGAAGCCAAGTCCCAACATATAAGTATCAAATTTTTGATACCACATCCTTGGTGATTGTTTTAAACCATACATGGGCATTTTCAACTTGCATACCAGCTCCTTCTTTCCCTTCACATCATAACCTTCTGGTTGCTTCATATAGATTTCTTCTTCTAAATCCCCATGTAGGAATGTTGTCTTCACATCCATATGTTCTACTTCAAAATCAAATGAAACAATAACGGATAACAAAAACCTTATAGAGGTCAACTTGGCAACAAGAGAAAAAATATCACCAAAATCAATTCCCTCAACCTGGGAATAACCCTTTGCTATTAACCGAGCTTTGTATTTCTCCACTTTTCCTTCTGCATTCAACTTCTTTTTAAATTCCCATTTTTTGTCAATGGGATTTCTTCCAGTCGACAACTCCACTAGATCCCAAGCATCATTCTTGTCAAAGGATTCCATTTCTTCGTCCATGTCATTTTTCTAGATATTTCCATCCTCTGAATCCACTGCCTTCCTGACAGTTCTAGGATCGTCATCAGTAATAGACAAAGAAAAATTTGAACATAAATTAGATGGAGTATACCTTTCTGGTAGCCTTCTTTCTCAAACTGATCTCCTCAATACTGGAGTATGAGGATCTTCTTCTTCTGATTCCTGTTCTTTTGTAGACTCTGATTCATCATCCTTTAAATCAAACTCTATTTTCTCTGGTTCTTCCTTACTTGGTAGGACATCATGTTTAACAACATCCTTCATTTCTCTAAATACCACATCTCAGCTATACACTACCTTCTTAGTTTCTGGGTTCCAAAGCTTATAAATTTTGAGACCATGTTTATATCCAATAAAGATACACTTTTAAGCCTTCTTATCTAGCTTACTCTTGTTTTCCTTTGGAACATGAACATATGCATCGCAACCAAATACCTTGAGATGTGTGAGAGAATGTTTCTTACCAGTCCATACCTCTTGTGGATTATTGTCATCCAGTGTTGATGAGGGTGATCTATTGATCAGGTAACATGCAGTACCAACTACCTCTGCCCATAATTCTTGCCCCAACCCGACACCACTGAGTCTGGACCTTTCTTTTTCCATCAACGTCATGTTCATCCTTTCCGCAACTCCATTCTATTGAGGTTTATATGGAGTATTCTTTTTCCTTTCTATACTGCACTTCTTACATAATTCTTCAAATTCATTCCCGTAGAACTCTCCAACATTATCTGTCCTCAATACCTTAATTATTTTCTCTATTTCATTCTCAACAAGAGCCTTAAACTATTTAAACCTATCAAAGACTCCAAATTTCTCCCTAAGGAAATATATCCAAGTATTAAGTCATCTATAAATGAGACATAGTACAAATATTTTCCCAATGATGGGACCAACACAGGTCCAAAAACATCACTGTGAACTAGCTGTAAAATTCCTTTTTCCCTCGTTATACCAGATGGGAATCTTACCCAATTCTACTTCCCATATACACAATGTTCACAAAAATCAAATTCTAGAGAACAGTTAGACATACCTTTACCGTGTAGTAGTCAAAGACCCTTCTCTTCGATATGCCCCAGTCTTTGATGCCACAACATAACCTTTTCTCTAGAGACTATAGGAGTTCTTTCTTCTTCAACTCCAATATCAAGAACAATGGAACTATTACACCCATCACTAAGAGTTCTTCCTTGCAGCTTATACAGAGTTCCAAACCGAATTCCCTTAAAAAACACCATTGCTCCTAGAACTATCCTGCAGGTTTCCTTTTCGAATATTGTTTTTATCCCTGCATTGTCCATTTTGCTTACAAAAATCAAATTTATAGCCAAACCTGGGATGTGCAGAACACCAAGTAGTGTTCTAATCCTTCCATCTATGAGCCTCAACTTGAATTTTCCTCTTCCTATGATTCTG
>JZKD02S0499741.1:168506-188278 GCA_000966675.3 Picea glauca | reverse complement strand
ACACCACTGAGTCTGGACCTTTCTTTTTCCATCAACGTCATGTTCATCCTTTCCGCAACTCCATTCTATTGAGGTTTATATGGAGTATTCTTTTTCCTTTCTATACTGCACTTCTTACATAATTCTTCAAATTCATTCCCGTAGAACTCTCCAACATTATCTGTCCTCAATACCTTAATTATTTTCTCTATTTCATTCTCAACAAGAGCCTTAAACTATTTAAACCTATCAAAGACTCCAAATTTCTCCCTAAGGAAATATATCCAAGTATTAAGTCATCTATAAATGAGACATAGTACAAATATTTTCCCAATGATGGGACCAACACAGGTCCAAAAACATCACTGTGAACTAGCTGTAAAATTCCTTTTTCCCTCGTTATACCAGATGGGAATCTTACCCAATTCTACTTCCCATATACACAATGTTCACAAAAATCAAATTCTAGAGAACAGTTAGACATACCTTTACCGTGTAGTAGTCAAAGACCCTTCTCTTCGATATGCCCCAGTCTTTGATGCCACAACATAACCTTTTCTCTAGAGACTATAGGAGTTCTTTCTTCTTCAACTCCAATATCAAGAACAATGGAACTATTACACCCATCACTAAGAGTTCTTCCTTGCAGCTTATACAGAGTTCCAAACCGAATTCCCTTAAAAAACACCATTGCTCCTAGAACTATCCTGCAGGTTTCCTTTTCGAATATTGTTTTTATCCCTGCATTGTCCATTTTGCTTACAAAAATCAAATTTATAGCCAAACCTGGGATGTGCAGAACACCAAGTAGTGTTCTAATCCTTCCATCTATGAGCCTCAACTTGAATTTTCCTCTTCCTATGATTCTGATTGTTGAATCATCACCTAAGAAAACATTACCTCCATCATACCTTTCATATTCATAGAACCAATCCCTGTGGGGAGTCATATGAAAGGATGCACCTGATTCAACCAACCATGCCTCTTGATTTGCATGTGTGCTTGAAGAATCCAAGTACACATCCCCTCCTTCTTCCTTGGAGGTATTTTCTTCTGTAGAAGGAGATTCTTCAGATCCCTTATTTTTCTCAACTTTGGATCTACACTGCTTCTTGTAGTGCCCTTATTTTCCACATCTCCAACATACCTTTACAAACTTTCTGGGATATTTAAATCTACCCTTAGACTTAGATATCCCACTTGAGAACTTAGATCTATTTCTTTTCTGGGAGTGTCCTTTTGTAGATAATGTGTCTGTGCTCTGTCCTTCCATATTATTCCGTCTCATCTCCTCTGACAACAAGGATGAGACCACTTCATAAAAATTAAAGGCAGTTTTATTACTACCTAAGGCCACAACCATACTATCCCATGAGTTTGGTAAATAACACAGTAAATTGATACACTTATCTTCATTTGAAATTTTAATCTCAACAGATACTAACTGACTAACCACAGTATTGAAATCATTCAAGTGCTCTGCCACCGAGTCTCCATCTCTCATCCTTAGATTATATAGATGTTTTCTTGGGAATAGTTTATTTACTAGGGACTTAGACTGATACAAATTCCCCAACTTATCCCATAAATCCTTGGCTGTAGCTTCCTCTGACACATTCAGTAATACTGAATCTGAGAGACACAGTCGGATTGTGCTCTTTGCCTTCCGATCCAACTTTTTCCAGTCATCTATTGAAGTTCCTATAGGCGCACTACTTGGATCTACCATGATCCACTGATCTCTGTCCACCAACAGATCTTCCATCTTGAGCTTCCACAACTCAAAATTTTTTCGATTAAACTTTTCGATCTCCATTTTTGAACTGCTTGCCATTTATTTTCACTTGAAAAATAAATACCACAAATCTCTCACTGTTACAAGGCTTATCACAGTCTCGAGCCAAACCCTTGACCACAAAGGTGTCCCCCTGAAGCCAACAAAGCTCTGATACAAAATGTAGATTTTAACCTTGTACAATATTTACTGCAAACAGATTTTTCTTAAAATAACAGAAAAGATACAATGGAAAATACAAACATTACACAGAGATTTTTCCCTTAGAAACCCAAATCAGGAAAACTAACATATTCTATATTCGTTCATAGTGATACATTGTCTACAATACAATATACATATAGGATCTAGCAATAGCCAAAACCCTAACCCAATGACTTGGATTAGTCAACAACCCTAATTCCTTAACTGGAAATAGAAAACCATTGGAAAAAAACCATGTTTTGAAAAGCTTCCCAAAAATGCGACATGTTTCTCGAGGAATTTTTTTTTTCTCGGGGGCACTACTATTGAACCCCCGCATAAGGGGATTCCCCCCCCCTGCATGCCCAACATACACTACTACTCGTGCAAATAATATAACACATGCCCAACAATATACATTGAGCATCCACATGGGTTTGAGGTGTTTGGGAGAGAGTCCCGCACGTGCCTCTTGAAAAAAGAATTGTATCATCTAAAGCAGACTCCACGAGCTTGGTATTCCAGGATTGACTCTTACTTGGTACATATGGGATTTGAGAAGAGTGAGGTCGATCTAAATCTCTATTACATTTTTTGTGGAGAAGATACTCTCATTCTTATCCTATATGTTGATGACTTGTTTATCTTTGGAGGGGAGGAGCTCATAGTTGATTTCAAGAGGGGTCTTGCTTTAGAGTTTGAGATGAATGACATAGGACTGATGCATTATTTCTTGGGAATACAGGTTTGGTAGGAGGATGGACACATCTTTATGGGACAGGGAAAGCATGCAACAGATATTCTGAGTATATTTTAGATGGAGGATCGCAGACCCATGTCGACACTTATGGTCACCAACTGGAGCAATCTTAGGGCTTCTGAGTCTGAGTTGGTGGATTCCATGGCATATCATCATTTGGTTGGTTCATTGATTAATCTATTCAACACTATACCAATTATTTGTTTTTTTGTGAATACTTTCAGTCGGTATATGATGGAGCCTAGGAGAGTGCACTTGATAGAAACAAAACATGTTTTGAGGTACATAGCAGGGTCAACGGAGTATGGTTTGGACTATGTTAGAGGTGATGGGGTTAGGTTTATTGGCTATACAGACTTAGACTGGGTAGGATGTGTAGTTGACGGGAAGAGAACTTCAAGGTGTTGTTTTGGGTTGGGCTCAACAATTGTTTTCTGGTTCAGCCGAAAACATAGGTCATTAGAACTGAGTTCTGTTGAGACAGAGTGTATGGAAGCTAGTTAGTCCAGCTATGAGGCCATTTGGATTCGCAAGTTATTAGTTGGCCTATTTGGTCATGAGATGAGGCCTACAATGTGTCACTATGATAATCATATTTGTATCAAACTCTCTGAGAATCTAATCTTTCACAATAGGTCAAAGAACATAGAGATTAGATACTACTTCATCTTTGACTGGGTTCAGAGAGGAGTTGTTCAGATCGAGTACATATATACCAATGAGAATATTGCAGACATTATAATGAAGTCTTTGCCAAGGGTCAAGCATGTCTACTTTAGAGACAAGATGGGAGTGGTGAAGAACACTCTTCTTGGTAAGAGGGTGTGTTTAGTTTTGGTACCTTGGGAAGTGGTCCCCTAGTGTTATTGATGTGAATAACACTAAAGGGGGGAAATTACCCCTCCCTCACTTTAATTTATGTTATAAAGTCAAAGTGAATTTAAGAGCTATTAATCATAAAGTGATTTTATGAACATAAAGTGACTTAGTGAACTTAAGTAAAGGGGGAGATGTAATCTCTACCCTTGATCTTGGTTGTTTAATATCTAATCCTAGCCATTGGTTCCTAGTTCATATTTATGAGATAAAAAAACACAAAGAGGAGAGGAATGGGGGTGCATTTTTCACTTGAGAAGAGTGAGGAGAAGAGGAGAAGAAGTCTTGGAGAAGGGGGAGAATAGAAGGGATCACTTTGAGAGGAAGGATCCATAAGAGAAAGAGGGCACACCTAGAGAAGGAGGGGCACACTCGTAGAGGTAAGACACACTTGAAGAAGGGCACACAAGAGGGATGGGTGCACTAGCTGAAGAAGAAGGGAACAAATTCAAAGGTAGGAACAACATGCACAAATTCCTAGAGATGGGTGCAATTTCTACACAATAAGGGTATGTTTTTCAAGGACTTACATGCACAAATTTCAATGGAGATTAGGCAACCATATTGAGATAAGTTTGGTTGTAATATCTGTTGTAATTTTTCATTCAAACTCCATAATAAATTCTACTCTTCATTGGTTTTCCCCATGGGCGTTTTTCCAATATCACGTTGACCAAAATCTCTAAGTATAAATCTGTGGTATGCTTATTGTTTATTATCAACATTTAGACTATTATAGGCTAATTTTGGACAACAAACATTTTCTTATTTTAACCCTTATAACAACATAATAAATGAGCATGATATTAGTCTAAAAAGGGAACAAGAAACAAACATGTTAGTGACCTTCTTATCAGTCCTAAAAATTAGACCTGTCGCACCCTTAAAGAGCCTCAATTTTATTCAATATTGACTGGAAATGGTCGGTTCCTCACACACCTCAGTAGAATGACATCACACAACATAAGAATCATACATTAGTCAAAATGGATAGATCTCTTTTGTAGGCTAAAGATCTACCTCCTTTCTTCTAGGATAAATTCATGTACTGTGCAAACTATCTTCTCAAGCACATCTCGAATTGACCTGTTCCTTCCATGAATCTAGTTGAACGATGGTGTAGAAAGAATCCTTTAGTTGGACACCTCCATATTTTTTGATGTGTTGTTTGGCCTCATATTTCCAATAATTGTAGAAAGAAGTTGGATGCAAAGATTCATGCTTGCATCATTATGGGCTACTCCAAAGAGTCAAAATCCTATCGCATGTTTGATCTTGTCAAATGATAAATCATTATCATACAGAATGTATGGTTTGATGAGAAGCATTATGGAATTAAGTTGTTGAATGAATCCTCTATATTGTTGTAGGATGATCCCTTTGATGTTGTCTCCGACACTGGTTCTCATGTTCCATATTTCAATCCTTTGACTGGACAAATGAACTTTGTTCCTGTTTCGACTAGACCATTGACTTTCCAGTCAACTAGTCTATCATCCTCTGTCTCGACTGTTATATTGATTGAAGAACCTCCAACTTCTAATTTACCTACTAGAGTGAACCACAATTCACCTATTTCTTGTCTACCCAGATGGGATTCCAAGACAATTGAAGTTGTTGAAGTTGATGTAGGGGATTTTTCCTCTAGATGAAAAATTCTAATTTAGGAGCAACATGCCAACATTTCCTTGATAACTCATGTAATTGAAACTTATGATCATGTTTCCTACTTAGATGATGAATAAAACCTTGAATGGGAGTAGGAAATGCATACAAAAAATTATTCTTTTTCGAAGAATCACTTTTGGGACTTAGTTCCCCAACCGCAAGGAAAGAACATTGTGAAGTGTCAATGGGTCTATCAGACCAAATTTATCTATAAAGGTGTTGTTGAGCGACATAAAATACACCTAGTTGCAAAAGTATTTTCTCAACAAGAAGGCATCGACTACACTAAATCCTTTTCCTTTGTTACAAATATGAACTTTGTTTGACTAATTCTTTCCCTTGCTGCTCATTTTGGATGGAAAATCCATCATATGGATGTGAAGAGTGATTTTCTTCACGGAGACCTATCTAATGAAATTTTCATGGAACAACCAATTAGTTTTGTGACAAATTATAACTTATTTTATCGACTCAATAAGTTGGTTTATAGTTTGAAGCAGGACCCCCAAGCTGGGTATGCTAAGATCGACAATTTCTTTCTCCGACTTGGTTTCAAACATTGTGAATCTGATCAAATTTTTTATGTACTCCATACCCATGGAGACACTTTGATCATTGATGTATATGTAGATGATCTCCTCATTACTGGAAATAATCATGATCTCATCCTTAGATTGAAGAAACATATTGCTGTCTCCTTTGACATGACAGATCTTGGTACTCTGCATTATTTTTTGGGTCTTCAAGTATTACCACTATGTGATGGATTTTTAATTTCTCTTCCTAAATATGTGATGGATTTGTTGACACATTTTAAGATGGATAATTTCCAACCATGTGCTAATCCTTTTCAATATGGAGTACATCTTACTAAAACCTATCAAACACCCGCAACCATTGCTACACTTCATCGAAAACTGGTTAGAATTCTTATTTATCTTAATCATAGTCGACTTGACATTTACTTTGTTGTTAGTGTGGTTTCTTAGTTTATGTAAGACCCTGAAGAAATCCACTATAAAGAAGTTAAACTAATTTTGCGCTATCTCAAGGGTACCACTCATTTTGGTATCAAATATTGCCAACTTTTCGTTGGTCGACTTCATCGACTCCAACTTGGCTGGCAATAGTGATGATTAGAAGTCCACTCCTGGCTATGTATTTCACTTTAGCACTGAACCATTGGTATGGTCATCCAAGAAACAAAAGGTAGTCTCTTTGTCAACTACAAAAGTAGAATATCATGACATTGTTCAAGCAAAAAATGAAGCCATATGGATCCACTAGCTTTTGGGAGAAATTGGCCTTCCTATTTAGACCTCGATTACACTCTACTGTGATAGCCAATGTGTTATATAGGTTACTGACAATCCTTTTTCCCACAATAATATGAAGCATGTTGAGCTCCATGATCACTATTTGAGACAATTGGTTCATGAGAAAATTGTCTCTCTTGAATATTGTAGAACAAATGATCAGGTTGTTGATATCTTCACCAAACCTTTAGCTGAAGCTAGATTTATCAAGCTCCATATGATTCTTGGGATTCAAGAAGCTACAATTATGGGTGGGGTGTCATGATGGCATAATTTCACCTCATGAATCTTCAGATACATTGTTGATGGGGGGTGTTGGAACATCAAGTATTGATGGTTATTCACACATCTCTTAGATTCATTTGGTTGGGTGGTATACCTACATATGGATACATTCGATCGGATGGTCGACCATATCTCTACACTAGTCAATCGAGTATTCGAAATAATTGTTGTTCAGACAATTGACCAACAATCGAAGATAGTCAGGTGGTGGATCGACCAACCTAACAATTGACTATGTGTTGGATGCATAAGCGGTCGGGTCGAGCATTATTGTCAATATGACTTGACAACATGGATTTGACAGAGTCAAATCTAACAACTGAATATTACATGTGGAAAATATATTTTGGATTCTATGAAAGTTGGTTAGATCTTGATGCTATAAATAACATAACCCTTGGTTCATTATCATCTTGGAGATCAAGCAAAAGAACACATAGATCATGTATATCAAGGTGTGCAATATACAATGTGATGTTCTGATCATAGTGCGCTTTGCTTAAGTGTTGTAACAGTGTCTTTAGACACCACTTTTGTCTTCAAAATTTTTGTTCCTATTTGATTATCTGTAGTACCATATTTTATTTTTTGTGTGATGTTCCACCCTATTCCCCAACAAACCCTTTAGGCTCTTAGAACACTACCCCATACACTCCCAAACAACTCGTCCAATTGTTGTTTATCCTTTTTAGTACATCCCTCTAGATATGTTACCGATTCATCACCCCATTGATTCTCTCTTAAGAAAAACAATACATACTTATTACTAGAACTGATCAACTTTTTGGCTTGGTTGGCACTTACTAGAGAGATCTTTGACTTACCTTTGTGTGCGTTGATGATGTAATATTTTTCATCGTTAATAAGGTGGTGCTAGTTTCCTCTCCTCATGAAGACACATCCCCATACACATGTAGGGGTTTCCAAAAACTACACCACACATGCCAAGGGGTAATACATCTAACTCCACTTCATCAATATAATATACACTTATAAAAAACTTGATGTTACGCTATTTTGTGAACTAGAGATTTTCATCCTTATTTACCCATCCCAATAGATATGGGCTAGGATGATCATGAACTTCCAACCCAATCTTGTTGACCAAATAGACTACTATAAGGTTGGCCTATGAACCAAAATAAAATAGAGTATCTATCTTGGTATTTTTGACTTGGGTCTTAATATGGAATAATTTTTCTTCTCTTTCTCTTCCTTGTGACAAAGGATACTTAGTTTCATATCCTTCTTCACTGAGGTGCAAAGAATATTCTCATTCACATCCAAGCATCCAAGATGCTCTCTATTAGGTTACTTGAACTTGTGGCTAGCAGGTTCTTCTTCTTAGCATCCTTCTTATAGTTCTTTGGATTTAGCTCTGGATGTAGCTTCCAACACTTATCTTTAATGTGACTATTAGTGTTACACTAGTTGCAATGGTTTTTTGGATCCTTGCAATTATGTGCAATAGCTATCATTTTATTGTCTTTTCCTTTCCACTTCTTCCCCCCCTACTTGGAAGCATCTTGGTGGTCTTTCTGTTTATAACCACTTGGTCACCCTTTCTTATGACCTATGTTCTCCAGGTATTGTGCTTTCACATAGGCCTCATTAAAGGTACTTGGTCTAAATAACATCATTTTCTTTCGTAAATGAGTATGCAAACCCCAAACACTTAAGGAGTGCATCTAGGTTCTTAGAAGAGATACCTAACATGATTGCATTTTCATGAAATCGGTGGTGTGATCTTGCACACTTTTCCTTTGCCTATGCCTAAAGCTATGCCAATGGATCCATTGGTCCTCTAAATACCCAATATGATAAAAATGGGAATTGATGAGGGTTTTGAACACCTCCCACTTAGTTACTAGTGGATCACCCTCCAACCTAAGTGTCTTCTTGTGTCTTTCCCACCAGGTTAGTGCATATCCCTCTAGTTTCAGTCAAGTAATGGAATTTTCTACTCTTCTTCTATATTATGGAAATTGAAATACACTTCTAATTATTGCAACCAATGATTCAACTTAACAACATCAATATCACCTTGGTAGGTCTTGATATCCACTTTAAATTCCATTTTAAATATAGGTTGTGAAGGAGTGATGGCACTAGAAATTGGTTGCTCTTTCTCAAGCTCCTTTTTTTTACTCATTTTCTAGGTCTTCAATATCTCCTAGTTTCTCATCCAATCCAACTTCTAAGTTAGATCCACCAATACCCTTGAAAGTTCTAAAATGTTTTTCTATACATTCCATGAGGAGGGCCATGTTGTGAGAGATATCAATGACTTTCTCTTTAAGCCTTAAAAATATCTCTTCTATTGCATCCCAAGGGTTTTTATGATCAGACTCATCTTCCATGGCTAGGGTTTTGCAGTTTTCATCTTAAAACATTTCCTAGATCCCACAACTTTCCATAAATCCCCCAAAGAAAACTGGTATGATACCAACATGATCTATAAATTGTCATGGATATTCCAATGGAATAGTTTGTCACAACAAATCTTGCAATATTGTGAAATATTTTATAATTATTCAATTTATTTCCTTAGATCCCAGATTTATTATTACTAGCTTAATGCTCAAATCTATGAAAATAATTGAAATATGAAAATGACAGAATAAGAAAATGAACACACCATCCACACAATGAACACAAGTTGTATCATGGGAAACATAATAAGAGAGAAAAATCATAGATAAGGTGAGGTATATGCTATGCTCTCTTTTCTTCAGTTAGAAAAACAAAAATACAAAGAAAGGGGCACTTAATATGGAGTTGATTTTAGCAATGTGACTTGAATGGATGCTATATAATCTTCTTCCTCCTTTGTTATGCTCTGAAATCCCACTCCTATATTCTCTGCTCAATTATGTAACAAGTACAATGCTAAAATAATGGAACCCCCTATCCTCTTAGCAGCCCAATGTTTGACATACCATGATAGTCATATAGGGTTAGGGTTTTTGCATACATCAACCCTCAATTAGTATTAGGTTATATACCTTCTAGAATCTTCTTGAAAGTACACATGTGGCTAGCCCCACACATGTGAATAATGGGATTTGACATGAAATCCAATCAGTACAATGGTGGTCAACAAGGTAGGTCAACTCGTGGGAGGCATAAATCTGACATACAAGATTTTATTAAGGTGATTTTCACACCATTGGAAATGTCTCAGTATGTAGAAATGCATCGAGGGGATGGGAGATATGCTCACAAATTATTTTCCCCAAAAAGTGTCATTTGATTCCTCAAATTGTCTCTAGAAGGTTCTAGGCCCTAAATTTCCAAGCTGCGACCTACCATTAAAATGGGACATGTTATCATAGGATTTGTACTTATGCAAATCCCAACACAAGACCTCAAATCTTGCACAACTATGGAAGATCCTACCACTGCCACCTTAGTAAGAAATTCCCCCTTTTTAGTGATGGAAGAGGTCCACCACAAGGGAGGCTTCTCTGGTGACCTCAAGGGATCAAAGTAGAAAGTATAGTATCCAAGCCTACCACCCCCTCTCTTGATTACCAAAAGATTGGTGTAAGTCAAGGTAGTAGAAGAGGTATTAAATTGTTTGAGTACCTTGTAGAAGCAAGAATAATTTATAATATATATATGATTATTTCCAAGTCCAAACATGCAATTGATACCTCTTTAAGACAATAGACAAGATAAGTTGAAATGGATGTAAAACAATTGCAACAATAAATAATGATATGGAAACCATAAATGATTTATAATAGAAACAACAATTAGTGCTAAAAAATGAAACATTTGACCATGAAAACTTAGCTTGCATACAGTATAATATTATCCAATTGTTTAAGGAAATTTCAGAATAAGTTAGGCCACCTTTCAAAAAGTGTATGTAGAAAATTAGATTGTTATTAGATGGTTGTATCGAGCTTTTGTAACAACAACAAATAATCCAATGAGTTTGCCAATGTTAGTGTTGATTAGGTCAGTATAATTCTTAAGAGAGTTGAGAGGATGAGTTTGTCAAACAATTCACTATGATAATTATTTAAAACTAGTGTTGTTTAAGGGTTATGGAGTCTTATAATAGAAAATGCAACTAAGCTTGAAACTTGATCCAGTTGCAACTAAGAGGTAGGATTCAAACCTTAAGGTTCAAGCACATTTAGGCCTTAGGATTTGAATCTTGAGGATAAGGATTTCTAGGGTGCATGCACATTTGGGCCCTAGAAATTGTTCCTCCATTCTTGTAGCTTCAGCTGGGTCAAAAATCAAAAGTCTAGGGATAAAATCCTAAAGTGCTATGACTTTAGGGCTTTAGGGTTCTGACCCTAACAAAGGATATTTTCACAAAATTTGGACAAAAATCACCTTGTGAGAGGAGGAAGAACTTATGTTCCTCTCTTAAGGTTTCACCAAGCAATATATCTAGCATAAAATAAAAAATTTACCATGAAACATTAATATCACAAGAATAAATTGCAGAAAATTCACTTACTTCATCTAAGAAACCATGAGATAAAAATCTAATTGCAAAAATTCCCATCCAAAATCAGTAAAAACCATCCACAAGTGACCTTCCAAGCATAATGCATAAGAGAAGAAGAGCTAGTAACCCTTAGAGAGTGAAAAATTCAGAAGTGTTCTCACAAATGGTGAGAATTTATGATGATGAAATGAAAAGTTAGGGTGGCCTTCTTATATGAGGCTACCCTAATACATTTTTCCACATAAATTTGTCAACAACATAATTCAAGTGGGGCTTAACCCTTTATTTTCCTCTAACATAATTCTAAAATACAAAAATACATCACAAAACCCTAACAAGGGAGACATCATGCTCTAGAAGGGTGACATCAAGCTATGAGAGGGTGGTTTCATGCCTCCAAAGTGATGCAGGAGCATAAATCTCCCCTTAGTCAAATCGAAATTCAACCCTTCCAGAAGGTGCACGTGGCCAAGAGGATGGTATAAATGATATGGTTTACTGTGTAATTTCTATTTTCCAGCATATTGTTAACTAATTTTAGGAGGAGATTGTGGATCAAATTTGAGATGATCTGATCCCTATGTTATTCTTTTTATATATTAAGTCTATGCTCTTAAGGTTAGAAAGGAGGATATTATGTAGAATTAGACTGAGGAAAAACAAGCCCAACGATGCCATATTCTGTGTATTGAGCTTGATCAATAAAATGTGTATTTCATGAGTTTTATGCTTTGTGTCATCATAATCCATGTACCCTCGGTTCTATCAGTGTGTATAAATTTGTATGTGCGTATGACCCCATGAAATCATATGTGTGTGTGTGTGAGGAGAGTAATAATTATAGATCTTATGCACAGTAGGAACATGGAGACATCCATTGTCGACCACAATAGGGTCAATGATGACCCCAAAAAAATCAATATCGATGGACGTCAGTGAGATAGAGGAGAAACCCTATAATGAGATCTGGAGCATAGATGACGTTGGATGTTCTTTTTTTGAAGACGTGGTGGCCTAATTCCATATCAGGTTCCCTCACAACGAGACCATATATTGAATTAGTGGTGAAGTGGTTCCAATTTACCACTTATATATCATTGCAACCAATATTTGTATTACGTTACAATAATGGGAGATTGACGTTCTGACTCGGGGTTCGAAGTGACACTTGACCAAATTGTTTTTAGTGTGAGTCTAGAGGAGTAAAGAAAATGATCAGGTGGTTGATCTTCTAGTTATATTGATTTTCTAGTGCTTGGACCGAGTGCATGATGTAAAATGATGAGTGCTTGGGGCGAGTCTCATATAGATCATGGGTTTGGTCCATGATCCTATATACATTAAGGTTTGGTGTTGGTGATGTATGAAGATGAGTGATCCATGTGATGTAAATATGGAGCACATAGGTCGAGGGGGTGATTATGAAGAAGGGACTCTAGTGCAAGTTCAAGGTGCTTTGTGAATTGAGTTTGATTGTTGCATGGATTTGGAAATAGTCCATACATGGGACCATAGCCCACAGGTTTGAAGATGAGGTCTGTTGCACAACATATCTTCACGGCTCGGAATTGGTATTTTATCAAGTGGTATCAGAGTGCAAGGAAAGATTTTCTCTATGAGAGAGTGAGAATAATTGTAGTAGCCTAGAGAAAGGAGTGCTTAGAAGAGGTTCCAACGGAAGGAATCTGAAATACCAAAACACTGAGATCAAGGAGAGGAATCTTAGTGAGGTATTGGTAGCAGTTTCAGAGGCTTGTTTGCATCTCACTAACTGAGCATGGGGAGAAGCTCAACATGATGCAAGGAGAAAAAAAGACTGGAGTTGAAGGAGGAAGCAACAAATGAAGGCACGTGATCAGGAGATCATGAATTTTGTATCATGGGAGTCTAATGCAGGAGCATCAACCACCCATTAGTCAAATAAAAATTCAACCCTTCCAGAAGGAACATGTGGCCAAGAGGACGATGCAAATGATATGGTTTACTATTTAATTGCTATTTTCCAACATATTGTTAATGAATTTTAGGAGGAGATTGTGGATCAGATCTGAGATGATCTGATCCCTATGTTATTATTTTAATATATTAAGCTTGCATGCTTAAGGACATAAAGGAAACCACAATGTAAAATTGAGCCAAGGAAAAACAAGCCTAGAAAGGCCATATTATGTGTATCGATATCGATCAATAAAATGTTTATTTTATGATTTTTATTCTTTGTGTTATCGTAATCCATGTACCCCTAGTTCTATCTGTGTGTATAAATCTGTCTTGTAAATATGTATGTGTGTATGAACGCATGAAATCATATGTTTATGTGAGTGAGGAGAGTGATAATTGCAGTTCTAATGTGCAATAGGAGCATGGATATATCCACCGTCGACCACACTAAGGTCGACGATGACCCAAACAAAATTGATATCGATGGACATCAACGAGACATAGAAGAAACCCTAGAACAAGATATGGATCAAAGATGATGCTTGATGCTCTTTTTGTGAAGATGTGATGGCCTAAATCCACATCAGGTTCCCTCACAACTAGACTGGAGATTGAATTACCAGTGGATTGGTTCCAATTTACCACTCATTTATCCCTGCAACCACTCTTTGTATTATGTTACGATATCGGGTGATCGATGTTCTCACTCAGGCGTCAAAGTGACATTGGACTAGATAGTTTTTAGGGCGAGTCTATAGGAGTAAAGAAAATGATCGGTTGGTTGATCTTCTGGTTAAATTGATGTTCCAGTTCCTGGACTGGGTGCATGATGTAAAATGATGGGTGCTTAGGGAGAGTATCAAATAGATCATGGGTTTGGTCCACGATCCTATATACATTAAGGTTTGGTGTTGGTGATGTATGAAGAGGAATGAGCCATGTGATGTAAATATGGAGCACGAAGATTGAGGGGGGGATTATGAATAAGGGACTCCAATGAAAGTTCATGGTGCTTTGTGAATTGAGTTTGATTTGTGGATGAACTTGGAAAAATTCCATACATGGTCCCATAAACCATAGGTCTGAAGATGAGGTTTGTTGCACCACAGATCTTCACGACCCAGAATTGGTATTTTATCACAGAGGAAAACATTGGGCCTGAAAAGGCCAATTGGCATCCTCCAAGGGTAAAAGAGTGTGAAGTGAGGTGTCTCCTCACCCAAATCCATGCCAATCATCTCTAGTGTCCATCCATCCATCAAAAACCTAGAAAAAAAGATGAATTCAAGGGATAAAGGTGACATTAATGGCCTCCAAAGGCCACGCCCAAGGTTGAGAGGGATGCAATTTGCAGAAATTTAATGACAAAATCAACATATAAAATATTGTGTCATCCACTTAGCAACCTAGAGATAACTGTCTTGTATGAAATCTGAAATGTCTAAACCCACATTCATAAATTATCATAAGCAGAAATACACATTGCTAAGCAATTTTTGCAGTGGAATAAACACAATGAACATCAACCATTCAACTTAGAAAAACTTATAAATTTAGGCAATGAAAGGGAAACCCAAATGTGGGGAAACCCAGAGAGAGAGAGAGAGAGAGAGAGAGAGAGAGAGATTTTATTAGCTTCAGGAAAGATATATCTGTAGCAACAATACATTTACAACAAAGAGAAATAACTTACAACACCCAACAGTCCCAAATTTCTGCCTCGAAATCCATGCCTAGAAAATCCGTATTGCTGTATGGATTTTACCTCTTTTAAACACCTCAAAATTTGTGCCAAATAATAGTTGTATGGACAACAAAAGAAAACTACCCTCTTCGCCAACAGAAAACACTAGAAAAGCTGCCTTGATTTCCATGTAGAAAGCTGCCTTGAAATCCATGCCCTCCCAGCCTATTGTACGGACTATAGGGATCTGTATAGTACGACCTCTCTAACAACAGAAAGTTACAACACTCTCACACAGAAAACTCCCTTGGGATTTGTGCCCAATCTCTCTTAGGAAACGTGCCCTCTTTTTTTCTCTCTTTCATCTCTCAAACTCTTATTAGAAATCTCTCTCAAACTCTTCTTCAATGTGTCTTGCACACTACCCAATGCATTCTCTTATAATTTGAAAGTGACCCTTCACCTTCTCCAACCCTAGATATAATGACCAAGATCTAATCTTTCCTTTACAAGATCAAGGGTCATGATTCATTCCCTCCAAAACAAATCACTTTAAAATATTAAAGTACATTTTCACTTTATAACATAAGTAGACTTTATGAGATAAAGTCATTTTAATATTAGAAGGTGCACTTTATTAAAAAAATCACTTTAATAAAAAAACCACTTTATCACAACTTTATAAAAAACCATTTACAAAGTCAAGTGCCTAGTAGTGTAAACATAAGGTTACATCCGCATACAAGACAAACATGAGGAGTACCTACCGAGATAAAATTCTAACACTCCCTCTTAGCGAGGTATGTACTCGTTGCCATCTCCATCATCTGGTCCCATCACATTGTGCTCAGTAGGAGCTCCCTCTGAACCTGGAGCCATCCTCAACACTTGCACAGAACACGAACTAGAAGATCTTCTCCTGATAGACACTTTAAACCCTGAGCTCATAGGAGAATCCACTTCACCTCGAGCATCAGTTCGATCACACCAATTGAGCCTCCTTCCAATGCTCAGAAGATACTCCCTCTCTTCTCTCAGAATGAAAGAGTGAATCCTTGGGACCACCACAGTCTCAGGAGCCTCCTGCTCCTCATCCGATGTTGAATCATATCCTGAACGTTGTCCTTGCAACATGTACAGCCTGCCCACCCGATCACCAATTAGTTGTGGGTCAACCGGCTCCGCTGCCTCCCTGTAGATAAATACATGTCCCCTCATGAAAAATGTACAATATCCAACATGCTCCAAGCCCAAGACTCAGAGAAAGTTATCCCTCAACCATGGAACAAAGAGAACTCCATCAGGCTCTAGGAATCCTCCATACTCGAGTCAGAATCTAACCCTTCCAACTCCATGTACAGCTCGCACCATACCACTTAACTCTCCACCAGCCAGTCATGACTTGTCTCGATGATAATAAGGAATACTCGCCAGATTCTCATCATGTGACAAGAGGCTCCACTGTCAACAATCAATCTTAAATAACCCCCAAAGCCTCCACTACCGACACTGGATACTAGAGTAACCAAAGAAAATTCATTGTCATACTTGGCAACAAAGTTCTCCATGGATGTTGTAGTAGTTTTCTCAGGCCCCTCCTATTCCTTCTTCTTCTCAGGACAATGAGAAGCAAGGTGCCCCAACTAGTTACAACAGTAACATCTGACTTTACTCAAGTCCCTCCCGGAATTTCCTTTCTTCTTTCTCTTTGTAGCAAGAGAAACATTCTCCTCAACTCTGTCTTCCTTCTGACCACTGCTATGAGATCCTTCTCAGATACCCTCCTGAGTGAAATCATCCCACAATCTGCTCCAATATGGAAGATGCTCACGACCCAACACAAACTTCATGAAAACTTCCCATTCCTTGGTGAAGCCTTTCAAGGCTATCCTCACCAACTTTGAATCCGATATGACCTCCCCAACTACAGGCAGATCATATTTCACTTGAGCTACCGGGGTAAGATACGAAGACACAATCTCCCCCTTACCCATCTTGGTATCATGCAACTTATCCTTCAAGGCCATCTTCCAGTTTTCATTCTTCGGCTCAAATAAGTTCTTAAGTTCATCCCACATCTCTTGGGTTGTCTTCTTCTCAGCCAAGTGTGAAAAAGGTTGTCCTTTACCCCATCCAGAATAATCCTCTGATATTTGGCCTGCTTTACCTCATGCAAATCCAAAGAAACAGGATCTGTTGTGGGAGCCACAACAACAAAACTGACATAGTTCCAAATCTTGGTCTCCTTGAGAACAACTAACATCCGGACCTTCCACTGCAAATAGTTGGAAATTCCATCCAACCGATCCTCAAATCTAATGCATGCAACCATATTCCCTGCCACCGTTGAAAAGAAAACAAAAAATAGATTTCCCCCTTCAACCCTTGCTCAAATATCTCACTCCTCAATGTCACTCAGAGCCCAAGCTTTGATACCATGTAGAAATTTAATGACAAAATCAACATATAAAATATTTTGTCATACAATTAGCAACCTAGAGATATCTGCCTTGTATGAACCATGAAATTTCTAAACCCACATTTAGAAATTACCATAAGCATAAATACACATTGCTAAGCAATTTTTGCAGCAGAATAAACACAATGAAGATCAACCATTCAACTCAAAAAAACTCAGAAATTTAGGTAATGCCAGGGAAAACCCCAAAGTGGGGAAATCGAGAGAGAGAGAGAGAGAGAGAGAGAGAGAGATTTTATTAGCTTTAGGAAAGATATATCAGCAGCAAAAATACATTTACAACCAAGATAAATAACTTACAACATGCAACAATCCCAAATTTCTGCCTCTAAATTCGTGCCTATAAAAGATGTACTGCTCTACGGATTTGCCCTCTTTTCAACACCTCCAAATGTGTGTCGAATAATAGTTGTATGGAAAACAACAAAAAAATGCCCTGTTCACCAATAGAAGACACTTATAACCAATATAAATAACTTACAACACGCAAAAGTCCCAAATTTCTGCCTCGAAATCCATGCCTAGAAAATATGTACTGCTCTACGGATTTTCCCTCTTTTCAACACCTGAAAATGTGTGTCGAATAATAGTTGTATGGACAACAACAAAAAAATTCCCTCTTCACCAATAGAAAACACTAGAAAGGATGCCTCGATTTCTGTACTACAACAAGTTGTCTCGAAATCAATTCCCCCCAGCCTGTTGTACGAACTGTAAAGATATGCATAGTACGACCTCTCTAACAGTAGAAAGTTACAACACTCTCACATAGAAAATTGCCTTGGGATTTGTGCCCAATCTCTCTTAGGAAATGCGCCCTCCTTGCTGCCCTCTTTCCTCTCTCAAGCTCTTCTCAAAAATCTCTCTCAAACTCTTCCTCAATGTGTCTTGCACACTACCCAATGCATTCTCTTATAATCTGAAAGTGACCCTTCACCTTCTCCAACCCTAAATCTAATGGCCAAGATCTAATCTTTCCTTTACAATATCAAGGGTCATGATTCATTCCCTCCAAAATAAATCACTTTAAAATATTAAAGTACATTTTCACTTTCTAGCATAAGTGCACTTTATGAGATAAAGTCACTTTAATATTAGAAGGTACACTTTATTAAAAAAGTCACTTTAATAAAAGAATCACTTTATCACAACTTCATAAAAACCCATTTACAAAGTCAAGTTCCTAGAGGTGTAAACATAAGGTTACATCTGCATACACGACAAACATGTGGAGGACCTCCCAAGATAAAAAGCTACTACAATCACGTCTTCAAATGATGTCAAAACACCTACTACTGCAACATCCTCCATCCTCTGTGCACAAAATCCATGGGGTAATCTGCCCAGCTTGTGGGGCTTCCATCCCATATGTGTGGCATAATGACCAGAACTGCTCAAACCAAGCCCATCTATCCATCATCTAAGGTCCCGAGAATGTGAGAGCCATTTTCTGAGGGTGGTGGCTCATTGTATCATCCACTGCTCTCCATCAAACGTGCCAAAGTCCTGCAATAAAGGCACAATATCCTGGGTATAGGCCCAGGATGTCCCTCAAGAACCATATCAAGGGCATTCAAAACAAGCCAACGTATAAAACATGGTTGTCCAAACTTCATAAGAAACATTAGTCCTTAAAGCATACAAAGTAAGCTGCAACTTAATATATAAGCCATGTAAGAAAATTTTCCTCAATATCCCCTTCAAGCATCACACCGACCTAGGACCCTATGTGAGTTACCAAGTTTAAGTAGGGGGGGGTCTTCATCCAACCCTATTAGGTGTTCCACCTAGATAGGAAATAAAATAACCTAGGTAGAGGGATAGGTCCTAAGAGTGACAACGAAAAGTAAAAACCCACCAAGAGTAAGTGTGAAAGGGATATGGTTCAAGGATTACTTCATGGGTTATGCAGTTAATCCATATCTATGAGCGCCTTTGTGGAGGGTGTGCTTGCTCTTGAGTTACCCAATATTTGTGTGCCACCTTTTTCCAAACCCCTTTTTTCCTTTTTCTAGTCCATGCTTTCATTTGTATTTGCAAATTTGTGGGTCCCCTTTTAATATAGGGTTTCAAGCTTTAGCATTACCTTTTTGGGACTAGGGCGAGCAATGAATGAGTAGAGCTTAAGTTTGAACGAATTTTGGTGGTCCTACTTTACTATGTTTACTTTATTTTCTAGCATCATTTTATTATTCTTTTATAGCAGTTGTGAAACAACCTCTAGGCCTTCAACCCCTCTTCTCATGAAAGAATGGACCATACTCAAAGTTTAGTATAATATGAGAGGATCTAGGATGGAAAGTGTTAAGTATGGTTGGTGTTGGTCACTATAATT
>JZKD02S0499741.1:122615-153686 GCA_000966675.3 Picea glauca | reverse complement strand
TCAGATCTTCTTTCTAAATCATCATAGGATGTCCTATTCTCACGCAACTGAATGCTATTACAGGAACTGAACGAGGTATTGTTGTTACGGCTGGTGTAACAGCTTCTTCTCATCGTTGCTGATGCTGTTTCAGCATCGCAATTCGCGGGTTGTTTCGGCCATGTGAATCGCGTTCTGACTGCGTTGACTGTCGACTGTGGTGGCTTCCTTGTGTTTCAGCATCGTCGGTTCTGGCGGTTTCTTCTGTGTTTCAGCATCTTGCGACCTCAGACTAGCAGCTCCGTGTTTCAGCATCTGCGACCTCGGACTGTGTAGCAGCTCCGTGTTTTAGCATCTGCGACCTCAGACTGTGTAACAGCTCCGTGTTTCAGCATCAGTTCTGTGTTTCAGCAACGACGGCCTTGGACAGTTCTGTGTTTCAGCAATAGGCCTTGAATGCAAATCTGCAGTTTTGGACACTTATGCATTTCTAATCATTGGTTAAGTACGAGAGTGATGTAAAATATTATGCAAAACAGATTAAACGTATAGTAATGAGAAGGGACATTGTATACCTTTGGAATGATCAGCTAAAGTGATAGTATGAGCTCAAATATGGATAATCAAGAGTATAATAATGGAAAAAAGTATAGGCAAAAAGGTACATAGTGTGGTCCTAACAGTTGGGAGAAAAACGTTACCCTTCGGAGGGCCCCCCAATATTACCCCTTTTCCCTGGGTGGTGACAACATGGGACAAGGGCACATAAGTTGACCACCAAGGTGAAACAAGGCAACTGGAAAAATTTCCCAAACCAATGATGCATTATCCAACTTCAACCAAAGATCCTCATCCACATGCCTGAAAAATTAAGTACAACACTTTGCATGAAAGAAGGACTAACATACCTCATGGTGACAATATCTTACCATCTCCCATACTCTGGGTTGCTTGAATGTGATGAGCCTTGGTTGATCTGTACTGGGAGGAAAATAAGAGGGTTGATTGGTTGCCATCTGTGGACATGTTGAGCCTCTTCATCATGGTGTATATCATGTTCTCCATTGCTGGTCACGAGACATGATCTCCTCTAGTTACCCATAGGCATGGAGGGGTAACAGGCCCTACATGTCAATTCCTCCAATTTTTCTTGTCATAAAGTACCAAGATAGATTACAAATTGTACAATAATCTATTTTGGATGAGAACGAGTAGAGATTTCCTTCTAAATAACATGATGCATTCATGTGAAAACTTGTCCATTCCTAAAGATGTGACCTCTTATCACCCAACACAATATATCACAAATTATTATTGTGTGTAAGGTTGGTTCTTGGTGAAAATTCCCAAATAATAGGTATGCTAAATCACATTTGTGTAACGTCCCTTGTTATCAACAACCCAAAAATCTTTCTCTGATATCACAGGGTAACGTACCCACCCCCAAGCCGAGTCGCACAACACATTTTTTCTTCCTATGATACCAATTATAACAATGGAAATATCTCATAAAATAAATGCATGTGCAAACATCCTTGTGCCTCGCGCAACATATGTTTCCCATTTGTGTGTGTCGAAGTACTTCTCAGTGCACATGACAATTATTTCCGAGTGTGCGTGACGATTTAAATCTCGCGCTAGAATCTCATGACTATTGCTACAAAAATTTACTAACAATTAATATTTATTAATTTCCATTCCCTACATATGCAACAATTATGCAGAACTAACAATAACATGCACAATCATGGATGATTATATACAATTTCAACAAACATAAAATAACATAAATATACACACGATAAACAACATATAAACAGACATAAAATAGCACTTATATTTTGTTATAAATTACCAACTGCGTTCAAACCTCATACATTCCTCCTAGATGTAGACTTTTTTGTTCATACACTTTCAACAACAGGTCACCCTCGGGCTAGGGCTATGAATCCACCAGGGAAAAGGCTACCTAATCCAAACTAAGGTCTGACAAACAACTCAATAAAGAACATGCTCAACTATACACTCCAACAACAGTTCCCAATTCACAGACTCTCATTCCCCACAACTTGTCCTATTATAATGTTATTTTCCACTTAATAATTAGGTTATTATCACCTAATATCTAGGTCATTATACCCTATAAACCCTTCATTTTAACCCTTAAAATCTACCACTTCTTCCCTGGGTTTCCAACCTAATTTCCACTTGGTCGCTCTTATCCTTCATTAAGGGTGCAAACAAAATGGTTGGTCACTCTTTCCCTTCATTAAGTGTGTGACCTAAAGGCTTGGTCACTCTTTCCATTCATTAAGGGAGTGACCAAAAGGGTTGGTCTCTCATTTTGGCTTGCCAAGGAGTGACCGATTACTCTGTCTATGTGTCTAGGGAGTGACCAAGTCTAGAAGCTCCTATTTTTGGATTTGGTTTCGATGGATGAGACTTCCCATTGATTTCTTGGTGTTTATCTTCAAGAAGGATTCCATTATGAGCTCAATAATATTATCCTAATAACTATATGGCCTTATCCCTAAAGCCCTATAAGAACCAATCCATTTCCATGGGAAGGAAGGAAGAAAGAGTTAGAAAAGTTACTCTGGTGATTTGGTTGCAATACTTGGGCAAGGAGCTTGGAAGGATACCATTGCATCAACTTCTTATTTGTAAGTTGTAATATTGTTTCTTTGATTAATAAAAGACATACTGGATGTTTCCCTTTATCTGATTGTTCATACAAGTTTATGTATTCATTGGTAAAGAATTAGTATAATTATGTGTTATGATATGATATTAGATATGTTGTGAATCCATGCATCATTGCTTTGATCATTGGGAGGATTTCATCTTCTTTGGATATTTTCATGTATGAATCAGATCTGGGAACATCCTTAGTTTATGTCTCTATTCCTTTCTTAGGCGCTGGTAGAACCTAAGGGAGATCTACTACTACAACGTGCAAAATCCCTACAAAAGAATGGCCATACTGGGGATTTTTTCTCCATGTATTAATCCCCTTAGATTGTTGAATTTTTGAATCTTATTTATAAATATATCTTCCCTTTTAAGTTCTATTTTTCCATCCCAATCATTTCCCCACTCTTTTCTAAGTCTATTTGAAGAAACCCATATCCCAGATATGTCTGATCTCATCCAAATCCACCATTTTTTCACTTCCCAGGTTCAGTCGCCCTTTCCCTGTGTACACAGAGTGACCAAACACCTTCGGTCGCCCTTTCCCTGTGTACAAAGAGTGACCAAACGCCTTCGGTCACACCTTTTTCTCTATGAGGGAGTGACCAACCGTCTTCTTAGGTTAACCAGGAGCGACCAGACCTTCTGGTCACCCTTTCTCCCTTTCATAAGGAGAAACCAATCGCTTTGTCTCCCTTTTCAGGGAGCGACCATGATCCAAATTTTATGAGTAGAATGAAATGAATATAGATTATTAAAATATGCTTAACACAAAATAAAAGAGATACTGTAAAACAAGTTTTCTATTCAATAAGGAAATATGTTGAAACTGTAAAATGCAGCGGAAAACACGCTTGTTGGAATGGTGGCGACTTATCTCTGAGAAGAGATGTGACGGTTGCACTCATTCGCAAGAAGATGGTTACAATGAGGCTCTGAAGGCCTTTTACCATAAAAAGAAATGTAAAAAACCCTAGACATCCAAAAACCTAACCCTAGGAGATGAAGTGCCAAAANAAAAGGGTTGGTCTCTCATTTTGGATTGCCAAGGAGTGACCGATTACTCTGTCTATGTGTCTAGGGAGTGACCAAGTCTAGAAGCTCCTATTTTTGGATTTGGTTTCGATGGACGAGACTTCCCATTGATTTCTTGGGGTTTATCTTCAAGAAGGATTCCATTATGTGCTCAAGAATATTATCCTAATAACTATATGGCCTTATCCCTAAAGCCCTATAAGAACCAATCCATTTCCATGGGAAGGAAGGAAGGAAGAGCTAGAAAAGTTACTATGGTGATTTGGTTGCAAGACTTGGGCAAGGAGCTTGGAAGGATACCATTGCATCAACTTCTTATTTGTAAGTTGTAATATTGTTTCTTTGATTAATAAAAGACATACTGTATGTTTCCCTTTATCTGATTGTTCATACAAGTTTATATATTCATTGGTAAAGAATTAGTATAATTATGTGTTATGATATGATATTAGATATGTTGTGAATCCATGCATCATTGCTTTGATCATTGGGAGGATTTCATCTTCTTTGGATATTTTCATGTATGAATCAGATCTGGGAACATCCTTAGTTTATGTCTCTATTCCTTTCTTAGGCGCTGGTAGAACCTAAGGGAGATCTACTACTACAACGTGCAAAATCCCTACAAAAGAATGGCCATACTGGGGATTTTTTCTCCATGTATTAATCCCCTTAGATTGTTGAATTTTTGAATCTTATTTATAAATATATCTTCCCTTTTAAGTTCTATTTTTCCATCCCAATCATTTCCCCACTCTTTTCTAAGTCTATTTGAAGAAACCCATATCCCAGATATGTCTGATCTCATCCAAATCCACCATTTTTTCACTTCCCAGGTTCAGTCGCCCTTTCCCTGTGTACACAGAGTGACCAAACACCTTCGGTCGCCCTTTCCCTGTGTACAAAGAGTGACCAAACGCCTTCGGTCACACCTTTTTCTCTATGAGGGAGTGACCAACCGTCTTCTTAGGTTAACCAGGAGCGACCAGACCTTCTGGTCACCCTTTCTCCCTTTCATAAGGAGAAACCAATCGCTTTGTCTCCCTTTTCAGGGAGCGACCATGATCCAAATTTTATGAGTAGAATGAAATGAATATAGATTATTAAAATATGCTTAACACAAAATAAAAGAGATACTGTAAAACAAGTTTTCTATTCAATAAGGAAATATGTTGAAACTGTAAAATGCAGCGGAAAACACGCTTGTTGGAATGGTGGCGACTTATCTCTGAGAAGAGATGTGACGGTTGCACTCATTCGCAAGAAGATGGTTACAATGAGGCTCTGAAGGCCTTTTACCATAAAAAGAAATGTAAAAAACCCTAGACATCCAAAAACCTAACCCTAGGAGATGAAGTGCCAAAANTTTGACTTTCACTTGGGCCCCAAATACCCAAAAAACGTCATTTTGGGCCTAAAAATGACCCTAGAAGTTTCGAACCCGAAAAACTGCCGAAAAACTGCCAAGGTGGAAAACTGTTTTTCGAGCCAGTGGAATAGATGGGTGGCCACCGATATCCACCTGGATCAGACCATTATCCTAAGACTCCTTTTTGAAGATTTATCCTTCAAAATAATGACTCAAATCTACTTTTTGTGGTCCTCTTCAACACTCCAAATCCACCTTGGATCTGCCTTAGATTCCTTGATATAAATTTTACAATTTTTTGTGATTGTTTTTGCATTTTTCTTGAAAACTTTTCCTCTCTTTTTGTATGCCACTCATATGTTATCTTATTGAACTTATTGTTGCATTGGTATGACTAGAAATTTCTTCCTTGACCTCATCAAGTAGTGTACAGATCCTTGGCATTCCTCTGAGAGGTTGTTTGGAGAAATTTTTCTTTGTTATTTTTCCCACTCTCGCTTTGATTGCTTTGAATGTTGATTTATTTGCAGTCAGTTTTGAAGCCTTGCGTTTTTCATGTTTCACTTTGGAATCTTTTCTTTCTTCCTTCTTATCTACTTTTCAGTGCATTACACATTGTAGATTGAAAGAAAAGAAATAAAAGGAATTCCTTTCAAATTTCATTTACTTGAAAAGAAAAAGAGAGTATATAATTTTGTTGGCGTGTTTTCAAAAGTAGCTTAGGAAAGTTGTTTGCTTTCATATTGCAAGAAATTTAGTTCATCATTTGGCATTTTTGTTCATTTCATTGAAAAGAAAATTAAGATTGGATGTTGTTGAGTGCTTAGTTGTCATTATAAACGAGTAAAGAAGTCCCCTCCCTGCTTTAGCTAGCTTTCATCAAAAATGAATTATTTCATTGCATCATTCTCTGCACCTTTTTAGAGTTGAGTCCTTTACACATCATTAGTTTCACTACCGCACCCTTGAGTAAACCAACAACCATAAAATCAAGCACTTAATAAAAATGATCTAGTAACTGTTTTTTTTGGGCTTGTACATCAAGATTAGATCAGGATAGAGCTTTGGAATAGGCTGTGAGGTGAATTCTCCAAAGAAACTAAAACCAACTTAGAATCTTGCGATAGGGAGAGAAAATCTATTTTTTTTATAAGCATAGTTGGGACCCCCCTCTCACAAAGGGGCTAAACACGAGGTCGTGTGCGGGAGAGCAATGGATATTACCCCTCTGAGGCTTAACCAAACATAGTGGAATGCTAGTATATTGGGGGTTCTTATTGAGAATCATTTATTTTCATTTGGTCTTGGAACTTCGTGAATCTTGAATCCGTTTGGGGTTCTCTTGATATTTTTTCGGTCCTCTTGTTCTAAGTCTTCTTGGAGAATTTTGGACTTGATATCTTTCCCGTAATTTCAGACCCGACTGTCAAGTATACCCTCCCAGAGGTCAACTGGAAGTTGGTAACCCTAGTGGCCATAATATTTAGCGTCTTTACACAAGGTGACGATGAAGGGGAGTCTTCACTATACCTGGGTCAAACGTTGGTCAAATTCACTTGGGCTCTTTGGAGGGTTACCCGTGGCTCTCTCTGTAATGGTAATTGCACCAGGGTGTAAGTGCGTTAAGAAGATCGCCAATGTAAATGATCCACCCGTTCATCCCAACCCCTTTTCACGTGTTCCCATGATGTTGGATTTCATCACCAACTAGTATGTTCATTGTGCGAAGTTATTGGTTTGTTTGGTTTGCTTCCTAGATTTTCTAGAATGTGATGTTTGTTTTCTTAGTGGACCTTAGGGTTGAGTCTGTATCTACGACGTCAGTTCCTAGGAATACAAACGAAGGAATCCATTTTCCAGGGATGTCATTTTTTTCTCCTTCTGCGAGACACGTTGGTCCACCTTACATAGACACTTTGACTCTTCTTGGTCTCATGATTGGGTTACTGGTTTGGTTATTTTCCACTTAGGTGAACATCAATTCTCCTAGTGCTTCATTTGTAAGCACTCCACCCATAGATCATCAACCTCATGTTAATCCTCCGCCTTCTTTTCTCGTAGGGTCTTCTTCCATTTCTTCCTCTTCACCTAGTGAAAGCTCTACAACTAGTAACCAGGTGGAAAATAAGAAGAAGAAATGAAAGATTAAGAAGAAGAAGAAAAAAAAAGAATTAAAGATTCCAACCATTGCAAGACATGTTGGAAGTGATCAACCAACCTCTAGGCATCATGCTGGGAGTGTTGATGGTGTCATCACATCTAAAAATCACAAGCCCAAATTCCCTTGCAGGCTTTGCAAGGGTGATCATCTTCTTAAGGATTTGCCTGGTATTCCCAAGGTCGTATACGTGTGGTCTCAAGTTTCTTCTCAATCTGCATCATAAATTGCTGCAGGTCATTCTGGTGACAACCCATCGACTAGAAATCAGGGTGGAAATAAGAAGGGTAAAGTCAAAATTCCTTATTTGTTATGTAAGGAGATGCACCACACCTACCTTTTACCCTGCATGGATGAAGCTTCATGTCTGTTTAAAGAGATTGTTGATGTTCAACAACAACTTCCAATAGGTTACCGTAAAATCTCTCCCAACCTGCCATTAGTTGATGAACTGGTCAATCCGGTTCCCCCCTTGGTTAGTCTGGTTGATCAAGTGGTCAATTTGGTTTCAACCTTAGTCGAAGAAGTTGCTAAAGTGGTCGATATCATTCCATCATCAGTCGATCCCACTCTTTTAGCAAAGATTGAAACCCAAGTGATCGTTCTGAGTACCTCTTTGGTCGATCTGGTCCATCAAGTGACCGATTCAATATCCCCATCAGTCGATCCCACCCCTCCTTTGAAGAATGAGGATGTTGCTCATGTATTTCTTGTCACTGCAGATTCCTTCAGACAAGGGTGCATTTCACCGGTTCCAACGATACACCCTCCAAGAAACATGATTATTATTGATTGGAATTCTCTAACCAAACCTCGTCTTCCTTCTTACGTGCCTTTCCAAATCCCTGTCGAATTTTGTGGTAGGAATATTCCTAACACTATAGTAGACGAAGGATATTTTGTTAGCATCCTATCTTCGAATGATTGGAAATATCTTGGTTCCCCTTAGCTTGTGCCGGTGACTCATAATATATTGGATTTTAAAAGAAGGGTTAGTCAACCTTTATGGATCCTTCCCCAGTTTCCTGTTACTTTGGGGGGAAAATGGTCTACATTGATGTGATGGTAGTCCATGACCCCTTGGAATTTAATTTGCGCCTTGGGAGAGACTATGTTTACCCCATAAAAGATTTTGTGTCCACACTCTTTCGACTAATGTGTTTCCATCATAATGGAAACATAGTGACCATAGACCAACTTTCATTCATTGGTCGTGATATAATGGCCAACCATCAATATTCCCTGAATGGTCCTTATATCCCAACGTCATCCATCCCGCCACAGGTCAATTATGTGGAAACCTTTCCCATGCATTCAATTCCGAATGAGAAGGAATCTATGCCTTCTTCTGACTTATATACAATAGTTGACATGGTGATCTCTTCAATAGGGATTTTAGAGCCTGATGTCCCTACCCCTATCACGGTCCTCGACATGTATTCCTTCGAGAGTGTTGTTCTTCCATCTCGTGAAGATCTCTTGGAAACCATGATTGAGGTTTGTCCCTCGACATATATTCCTTCCAGAGTATTATCCTCTTGGAAACCATGATCAAGATGATAACTAGTAACGAGCATAGTTCTTTTCTTATGTGAAGCAAATTAAAAAATGAAATAGTTAGTAATGAGCATAGGTCTTTTCCYRTGTCAATCTCGTTAAAAAATGAAACAACTAGTAATGAGAATAGTTCTTTTCCCGTGTCAAGCTCATTAAAACATGAAACAAATAGTAACGAGCATAGTTCTTTTCCTATGTCAAGMTCGTTAAAAAATGAAACAACTAGTAACAAGCATAGTTATTTTACTGTGTCAAGCTCGCTAAAAAATGAAACAACTAGTAATGGGCATAGTTCTTTTCCTTTGTCAAGATCGTTCAAAGATGAAACAACGAGTAGCGAGCATGGTTCCCATTTCTATGTCAAGCTCGTTTAAAAATGAAGCAATAGTCTGGGGATCCAACCCAACAAAGAGCATAGTTTTTTTTCAATTTCAAGCTCGTTAAAAAAATGAAAGCAATTTTTGAGAATATTTCTTTTCCCATGTTAATCTCATTAAAAAATGAAACAAAATCATACGAGCATAGTTCTTTTCTTGTGTCAAGCTCGTTCAAAAATGAAACAATGACCTCTTCCCTTGAGTCGAGTCTTTTCTTTAGATCTTGTACCTAAACCTTCCTTTCACCCACCTATGACAGTTAATATTCTTTCTTCCTCCCTCTCTGGTGAACATGCTCCTATTAGTAACCAGGATTCTGTTGGATATAGAAATTGGCATAATAAGAAGAGACGACAGATGAAACAAAGCTTGGGGAGCATGTCTCTAGCCTCTGGTTATCATGATAGAGTTAAGTCCGTAGCTTCTCAAGATAGGGGAAAGTTACAAACCACCCACCTTTGGACTTTACATTAGGAAGTGTCGAGCATAGTTAGTTTTTGGTTTTAAGCTCATTAAAACAATGAAACCAATTTTGAGCATAATTTTCCTAGTTTCAAGATCGCGAAAAAATGAAACCTACTCAAGCATAATTTTACTTTTTTTCGAGCTTAGTCTTGGTTCTTTCTCATGATCGTAAATACATGAGAATAAGTTACTAAGATTAGTTTTTGTTCTTTCTCGTGCTCGTAAATACATGAGAATAGGTTACTGCGCTTAGTCTTTTTTCTTTCTTATGCTCGCAAATACACGAGAATAGGTTGCCGAGTATACTTTTATCTCTTTTTTGGACTCATAAAGCTATACAAAAAAGGAATTCTTTGGAGTCTCCTTTAAGCTCTCTTCAGACTCTCTAAATATGAAAAGATTTCCGAGTGAGCTTGTTTCCTTTCACACTTGTTAAAAGGTTAGAAAGGTCATCTTTCGAGTAATAGTTTACCCCTTTTCTAACCTCGTTAGACTAATTACGAAAAAAGACCTCATTATGAAAAACTCTTTAAGCTCATTTTGAACTCGTTAAAAAACAAAAAAGATTGCCGAGCAATCTTGTTGTCTTTCACGATTGTTAAAGTGAATTAGAAAGCGTATCTGTTGAGAGGTATTTTATCTCTTTTTCGATCTCATCAGACTATTTACGAAAAAGGAATACCCTATTCATTATGGTTATGAGAGTTATCCTAGGTATTGTTTTATACTTTTCTAGACCTTGGAGACTAAATTTACGGAAAAGTTCATTGTGGAGTCTTCTTTATGACCTTTTCAGACTCTCTAAACATGAAAAGGCCATTGATTTCACCTTCTTTGGACTCGTAAAACCAAACATTGAAGGACCCACTGTTGGATGCTTGGGCTGACCCAGGTTTTGATCTCAATAGGTTTCCAACAAAACCCTAAAAAATATCGGCCCTCTTGGTAAACCAGAAGGAAATGCTGCACAGACAATGCACAACGTAGTCTCACCAAAGATAGCTTTATGGGGGAATACAAAACTCAGATGTTTGGAGTTTAGGAAGGGATTGGGACTATTTGACGGTTCTTTTCTTCATGCATAAATATCATTATTCATTCATCTAAGCTATGGTTCATTCATTCTTCTAACTATGCATTCATGCCATGATTAACTATATTACCATTCACACTGTAACAGATTCATAACATAACATAACATCAAAGCATCCATTCAAACACATTAACACACTAGATTTACCATGGTTCACCCCCCCTTGAGTTACGTCCACAAAGATTTGTCTCTTCTACTCTTTTATTCATTCTTCTAGAAAATATGTGTTGCTCTCATTACATTATTTTGGATTACAATCAAAAGGAGGGTAAATACCCTCTATGAGGTAGACTAGATCACACCAGGCTCCACAACCTGTGACCTAACCCTAAAAAACTAGCTTATTCAACTCAACATTATATTTCCTCACCTAATCAATCAATAACGAATTGAACAACAATCAACCACTTCTACCTAGACCTCCTAAGTATTTATTTATACTACTTTACTTGCTTATAGCCATTAAATTTTTGTCAAAACCCTAAACCTAAAATGGTTAGGTCTGTCTACATGCACGTCACACTGCTTTTCCTCCTTCTGCATGCTGCTTTTTCTTCTTTTTCTGCATGCTTCTTTTCTGCCACCTATGGCGTGCACTCCAAAAATAGCTCTTTCTCTCCAAAAATAGGCCTACACCCAAAATATACTTTCCTCTAAAAATGGGCATGCACCAACAGGCCTCCAACACTTACATGTGGCTCATCCCGAGCCACTGTGCCTTAGTTCACACTATGGATGGCTAGCTACAACTCGTGAACCACTTTTGATAAGTGACTGACTTTCTCTTTCACTTGGGTTCTCTGCTATGCCAACTTCTCCACACTCTGCACTGTAATGTGCTCTTCTAGCACTTGTCTGCATTTTTGATACATTAGCTTTATTGTCCCGTTCTTTTCTTGCAATTCTTTGATCATCCTCTCTGTGTCTTGTTGTAGGGCTCCAGTTGAGCCTATCTTGTTTGTTTTTCAGCCTGAGCAACCTTCAATGCTGCTTCCAGGTTATTCATATCTTGCACACTCCTCATCCTCTCGAGGATGGCCATGGAATTCTACTGCTACTTTAAATCCTATTTTTCAGCTATTATCTTCTCTTGTTTCTGTTCCAACCGTTGTATTTTCTTGTCCTCTTCCAAGCTATTCCATATTTGAGCAATTTTATCATATAGTTCCTGCACTGCCTTGGCTTCCTACACAATAATGTCGATGTGCACAGTAGGCTCGTGTTCCCTTTTCTCTCTAACTTCTTAAGGTGTATAACGAGTCAAATTCTCCATGATCTTGGTAATATCCTTTTTGTACTTTTCCATGACCTACGCAATCTTCTGAAATTTCCCTTCAACTGTGTCTTCTGTCTCTTGTACATAGGCTGGGATGCTATTGTAGATTGATGTGAGTCCCTTCTCCAATATTTCTGCTCGTTTATTCTCCTCCTTTGTCTCTAGATTCAATTGATCGCATGTGATTTGTAGCACTTCGGTTACCTCTCTGCCAAATTCCAAGTTGGTGGCATTTACATGGGCTCTGGAGTGGACTTCTTGCATGACGCTTGCTTGTAGTCCATATAGCGCCTTTGTAGGGATGTACGCTATAACCAAATAAATTTGGTCGATGTACCCCACTGCCTTATGTTTTTTCTCCTCGTCCACTTGCATCATATGTTGTGTGACTGTGAAGGTGTCGCTTCTCTTCACCACTGTTTCCTCTTGTGCCTTCTGCGCATGGGGTTGCTATGTCTTTTATGGCTATTGTGTTGTAGCTTGCTGCACTATACAAATATTCATCCTTTGTAGAGTATCATGAATGTCCACTAACTTTTCCATGATCTCTCCCCTCTGCACCTCAGTTGGACGAACCACATCTTCCCCCCTATCTTGGACTTTGTTTTCCACTAGCTCAACATCGTCCTCTGTCAGGGTGATGACTGGGGGCTTCTTAGTGTATTTCATCTTCTTGCACGTTTTCGCCTCCTGTGTTGTAGTTATGTTCATGTGTGATGGTTATGCCCCACTCTTCTTCATATATGCCTCCTCCTCTTCGGGTTGAGAGGTTTCTCCATTCTTTAAATCCCCCTTGACATCTTCCCTAGACACCTTTTCTTTCCTCCTTGGTTTCTTCGGCATTGCATTGCTTCCCGACACTTGAGTGGGTGTTGCAAACTTCCTGGTGTTGTCAATCAGGCTACTTGTCTTTGTCGATGGTCCTGCCTCGGCTTGATCCTTGGTTTTGGCTACTGCTTTTGCTGCTGGCACCTTCCACTACGTGAGCCAGTATTTAATGATCCAATCGAACTCTTCCCTTGAGATGAAGTACTACATCTCCAACCATTTTTTCTTCGGGTCCTTTGTGGCTTGGATCCACATATGATGTTAAGATGCCTTAAATCTATAAATCCCTTTGTATTCCTTGACCACCTCACTAGGAATCCTCCACACATTGGCGGTTTTTTGTTGCATGTCTTCTAGAAACATTGCAAATAGTGTGTTGTTTGCTTGTTGATTTTTATTATTATTCGCTTGCCAGAGGGTTTCATATCTAGCTGCGTAGCATTCCTTGTCCTATCTAAAAATGCTGAGAACTTTGGTTCCTGACAACCTACCAAATCTATGAGGATTATGAGCCAGGAAAAATGGAACTTATTTCCATGATCCTGTGCATCCCTGCAGTCAATCAAGAATTGGTTTACTAGGTATGGCACCCAACTAAACATTACCCCTTTGGCGCACTATGCGACGAATGCTATGACTCCTATTGGGGCATCTTCTTTCCTGCATTTCCTGAGAAACTTGCAAGCCATTAGATTGCTGGTGAACCACGTCATAGGGTCATTGATGTATTTGAGAATGATGCTCCTGCTCCTTTTGTTGGTTCCAAACTGGGCCTTTACTATCTCAACAATTTCTTCTTCCACACTTTATTCTCTAATTATTCTTCGGGTTGTGCACCAAATGTAGCCAACCTTGTAATTTTGGTGATCAAGGCCACATTAATGGGGATTGGCCTATCCATCCATGAGATATGTCCATGTACCCTGGCTAATAGTTTTTTAACATACAAGCCCATGTTCTTACTACGCCTGAAGTGCAGTGTGTCCAGGAGATTCATGACGCCAAATTTGTAGAGCCCTATTATCCACCACGTGGGCTCCATGATGGGTTTTCCTATGGGTCCTATCTCCCCCGTGTCTACCAAATAGGTTCCCTCTGCCAATTTTGGAAACTTTTTCACATCGCGGACATCATGGTCAGAGTATCTAATCTTGGGCACTTTCTTCAACATATCCTCCAATATGACCACTACGTCTAGGATATATGGGAGTGTGACCTACGCGACGTTCTACGCCTTTATTTTCTAGCCGACAGCGGGGCAGCCTTCCGTAGATGTTTTAGTCATATATTTATGACCCCCCTAAGAATCCGGTTGAGTTGTGATATCCTTGACCAATACCTCTTTTGCATCGTGACCTTGTTGTTGGCCCTTCATTTCCTCAGGTTTGTCGAGTGTTTCTGGGTTAGGGTTTTCACTGCTATTTGGGTTTGTGGAGATTTGACCCATTTCTCCTCGTGTCACTCTCAAGGTTTCCTCCTCTACCCTCGTCAGGATGAGTGAATCTGTCTCCGAGGTAGTGACATCTTCCATCTCTATGACATTCTCGGGCACTGCCATTCTTTCCTTTCTTCTTTCACCTTGTCGAGTAACCCTAACATATTTCCCTGGAGTGCCAACCTTTAGAGGTGTCATGTTGTCGGATAAGTAACAAGTGTTATCACCTTTACCCAATTTTTCCTATTTCGGGCTCTGCAGCTCTCTCTGTGCTCTAAAATCACAAAGTATCGAACTGACCCATGATTTACGCTCTTTATAGACCCGGTCATAAATGTTTGGCCATATGTTTTCACCTTTTCTATGCATTTGCACAGTGTCCAATGTTTCCTGCGCATAGTCTTCCCAATTTTCTTGCATCAATTGTTGTCTGTGACTTTTTCCACGTTATTTTCGTTCAACCAACTTCCTCCTCTTTTTGTATTTTTCTTCTTTTTCTGCTTTTGTCTTCCATTTTCTTCTTTTTCTCCTTTTTATGTCTTTTTATAAGTTTTTCTCTCCTAATATCTACTATAGTACACTATTCACATGGCTTCCTTACTACACTACAACTACTGAAAGTTAGTAGGTCAAATGTCCCTATACAGTTTTAGTCGACTACCATTCACCATTCCTTGCAGTTATGTTCCTATCAAGTCCTTTAGCTACACAACTCCTCCATCTTTCACATACTTCACTTCATATGGCCCTAACCAATGCATTTTGAACTTACCAAGATGTTACAAAACTTTGTTGTCATAGAGAAGAACTAGATCTCCCTCCTTAAATCTCTTTTTCTTGATGTGTCTTTCATGCCAGGCTTTATCCCTTGCTCTCTGCACCTCTTGGTGTAATCCTGCCAAGATCTTGTCTTCTTCTAGTTCCATTATTTGACTTAACCTCTCTTATAATGCACCTCTTTCTTTCATATTTGTAATTGCTTCTAATGATCCAGGTGGATATCGGTGGCCACCCACCTATTCCAATTGGCTCAAAAAAGTCTTCTAGAAACTTACTATTTTTAGCGATTTTTGGTTCCTAAACTTCTGGGGCCATTTTGAGGGCCTAAATTAATTTTTCTGGATTGAGCACCTTAAATATATGCCAAGGTTTTGATTGAGCCCCCAAAATGAATCTCCTCAACAATACATTTCCAATGAGCTATTATGAACTCCAAACAAAGATCGTATGCCAAATTTACGCCCCCAAGAAGTTAATACACCAAACTACCAAAAACGGGGTGCACACAATTGTTGGCTTTTCATATTCTGGGGTTAGGGTTTTGGATTTTATTTATTATAAAAAGTCCTTTGGAGCTTGATTTTAAAATGATATTCTTGCAAATGCGAGAAGCCATCACATCTCTTCTCAGAGATAAGCTGCCACCATTCTAGTGAGTCTTTCACTCTGTATTTATATAGTTTTGTACATTTCGCTCATTAATATAAATTGTGTATTACTGTATCTATGTGTTTATGGTTTCATCTATGATATACTTTTTCTATATTATGGGATATCTGAGATATATCTATACATTTATTTATTATATCTCTTCTCTCATTTCATGCCAAAAATAATTCAAATCAGTGGTATCAGAGCAAACTGCTCTTGATCATTTTTTTTAGTGCATGTCCCCGAGTAGGTCTGAGTATAGAAAGTTGGGTATCGAGCTTGTCTCTCTTGAGGAAAATAACTCTCGCACTCCCAACAATCCCTCCATGGCGGAAGAAAATAAAAATGACAGAGAAGACGACTCTATTAATATGTTTCTTGAGCAAGCTCTCATGTGACAGAGGGACAAAATGATGGAGAATTTTTCCCACATCCTTCAATGCCTGTCGATAACAACCAGGGAATATTCATCAAGTGACCACTTTGGAGGCACCTTGCATTTCAAGGTACAAGTTAATTTTGATATTCCCATATTTGAAGCACAGATAGATGCAAATGCCCTAGAAAAATTGTTAAATATGCTAAAAGGTTATTTCTCTGTTAATAATTTTTTCGACAGGGAAAAGATCACCTTCACACTCAAGGATCTCCCCCATGTCAAACATTGGTGGGAAACTTACTGGGAGAAAATTTACACATAGGAGTCTGGAATATATTGGGTCGAGCCCACTTGGGAATTTTTTGTGGATGCCGTCAAGGAACAATATTACCCTGTTGGTAACTATGACAACCAGTGCATGAGATGGACCACACTGCGTCAAGAGAAGGGCCAAGCAGTGTCAGATTTCACCAATACCTTCCATACCTTGTGCACCAATCTGGGTATCAAATATTTTGAGCGACATTTGGTTCTGAAATACCATGGGGCTATATACAGATACATCCAAATTGAAATGGAGTTTCTTGACATCTCATTGCTAGGAGTTGCCTATCGATATGTTTTCAAAATCGAGCAAAAATTTAGGCGCAAGAAGAAACGGGAGTTTGGGTCTGCAAAGCCAAAACAACCAAAGTATGATAAAGATAACCCTAACAAACAACCTCCTAAAAACCAGTCCAAGACACAGGAAAAGAAGGGTCATGGGAAGACAAAGAAAGACATTGGAAAGTGGTGTGATTTCCACAAAATCCGCTAACACA
Source organism: Picea glauca (assembly GCA_000966675.3). Lineage (NCBI taxonomy): Eukaryota > Viridiplantae > Streptophyta > Pinopsida > Pinales > Pinaceae > Picea > Picea glauca. The sequence continues at coordinate 136,792 of JZKD02S0499741.1, read as the reverse complement.
ACATTGATGAATGTCACTCAAAACAATCATTGGTAGTCGAGATCAAAGATAAGGAGATGAACCCTGATTCATAATATGATTAAAAAAAAATTGGCAGAAGACAAATCATCGACGCAGACCCCACTGATACTGTCACAACCACTACAATTCAACCAAAATAACTGACAAATCTTGAGGAGGGGGAGCATATTTTTCATTCACAGATGTGGGTAAAGGAGACCCTACTGCATTTTATTGTTGATAACATAAGCCAAAAGAACCTCATCTCAACAGAGGTCATAAAAAATTTGGGATTGTCAACAACACCACACCTGTAGCCATACAACTTAGAGTGGCTTTTCCAGGGATGCGATATCTATGTCAGCCAACAATGTCGATTGTCATATGACATCTAGTCCTTCTCTTGGGCCAACCATATATGTGGAAGTGCCATGCTATCTATGAGTCTCAACCCTGTAGTGTCATTGTTACTCGGGGGGTCATCTCTACAGGATACCAGAGGTAGTTCAACCTACTACCCCACCTAAACAATGTCGCAAGGTAGTATCTCATACTAAAATTTTTATCTTCTTCACGATCTGTTCCAAGGGTGAACAGAAGGACATTGCAACCACTACAACCTCGGTCCAAGCATCTAGTATCCAATAGAAGCAGGTCGAAAAGATTGCATCAAAGTGAAAAGATTCATTTTGTACATAGTCATATCATGTAGCCTGACTGGTTAAATAGATTCAACCCTACCAACAACAGGTTTGTGGAAACCTTCCACAAACCAAGCAGTGCAATGTCTCCAGCAAGGCAAGCAAATCACCAAGATTCAAATTCAACAATTGCTTTCCCCTCTCCCTTGGTCAATCAACACAATGGAGACCATTGCTTCTTAAGGACGGAGTATTGATATAGGTGGATATTTGTGGCCACCCACCTATTCCAACTGGTTCAAACAGTCTTCTAGAAACTCACTATTTTTAGCAGTTTTTCGGTTCCTAAACTTACGAGGCCATTTTGAGGTACTAAATGAAGTTTTTTCAAGATCTATCACCTCAAAGATGGCCAATGGACCTTATCAAGCTAACAAAATGAATCTCCTTGATGATACCTTTCCAACGAGCTATCATGCGTCCCAAACAAAGATCGTATGCCAAAGTTATGCCCCAAGGAAGTTGATACACCAAACTACCCAAAATGAGGTCGACAAAATTGTTAAATTTTCATCTTTCAGGGTTAGGGTTTTGGATTTTATTTATGATAAAAAGGCCTTTGGAGCCTCATTGTAAAATCATCTTATTGCGAATGCGAGTAGCCATCACATCTCTTCTCAGAGATAAGCTGCCACCATTCTAGCGAGTCTTTCACTTTGTATTTCTACAGTTTTGTACATTTCACTCATTAATAGAAATTGTGTATTATTGTATCTCTNTCATCTCTACAGGATACCAGAGGTAGTTCAACCTACTACCCCACCTAAACAATGTCGCAAGGTAGTATCTCATACTAAAAAATTTAGCTTCTTCACGATCTGTTCCAAGGGTGAACAGAAGGACATTGCAACCACTACAACCTCGGTCCAAGCATCTAGTATCCAATAGAAGCAGGTCGAAAATATTGCATCAAAGTGAAAAGATTCATTTTGTACATAGTCATATCATGTAGCCTGACTGGTTAAATAGATTCAACCCTACCAACAATAGGTTTGTGGAAACCTTCCACAAACCAAGCAGTGCAATGTCTCCAGCAAGGCAAGCAAATCACCAAGATTCAAATTCAACAATTGCTTTCCCCTCTCCCCTGGTCAATCAACACAATGGAGACCATTGCTTCTTAAGGATGGAGTATTTATATAGGTGGATATTTGTGGCCACCCACCTATTCCAACTGGTTCAAACAGTCTTCTAGAAACTCACTATTTTTAGCAGTTTTTCGGTTCCTAAACTTACGAGGCCATTTTGAGGTACTAAATGAAGTTTTTTCAAGATCAATCACCTCAAATATGGCCAATGGCCCTTATCAAGCTAACAAAATGAATCTCCTCGATGATACCTTTCCAACGAGCTATCATGCGTCCCAAACAAAGATCGTATGCCAAAGTTATGCCCCAAGGAAGTTGATACACCAAACTACCCAAAACGAGGTCAACAAAATTGTTAAATTTTCATCTTTCAGGGTTAGGGTTTTGGATTTTATTTATGATAAAAAGGCCTTTGGAGCCTCATTGTAAAATCATCTTATTGCGAATGCGAGTAGCCGTCACATCTCTTCTCAGAGATAAGCTGCCACCATTCTAGCGAGTCTTTCACTTTGTATTTCTACAGTTTTGTACATTTCACTCTTTAATAGAAATTGTGTATTATTGTATCTCTGCATTTATGGTTGCATCTCTGATATAATTCTATTATATTATTGGATATATGATATATCTCTTTATATTTCTTTATTATATCCCTGCTCTCATTTTGTGCCGAAAATAATTCGAGTCAGCTACGCACAGACTGGGTACCAAAAATTCTAAGGGCACCACTGCTTCTTGTCCATACACCAATATAAATGGTGTCTATCCTGTCAACTTCTTCCATGTAGTCATGTACGCCCATAATACTGCTGGTATTTTTAAATTCCAATCATCTTCGTTAAAATTGTAGATCTTTGCCAATGCATTCTCTAGAATCTTGTTGAAAGCTTCTACTGTCCCATTTTCCTGAGGATGATAGGGTGTACTCTTCTTGTAATAGAATTCAAATTCCTTAGTCATAGCCTTGATGTTACTATTAATAAAATGGGTTCCTTATTCACTCATCAGAATATGGGGAAATCTAATTCTTGTAATCACTTGCTCAAATAAGAAGTGTGTTTTTGTCTATGCACTGCAATCCCTGACTAATGCTGCTTCTACCCATCTAGTTAAGTATTATGTCGCAGTAATGATGTATCTTTCTCCTGACCTTCTTGTTGGTGGATTAGTAGGTCTGACAAAATCTATTTCCCACTTTTAAAATAACTGAAGAGTTACTTGGGGTCTTAGGGGCATCTCATCCCTCCTGTTGGATTTTCCCACTCTCTGACAGACATCACAGTTCTGACAATATTCCTTTGCATCTTTATGAATTGTTGGCCACCATAAATCTGCGCACAACACCTTATGCGCAGTAGGTTTTCCTGCATAGTGTCCTCTGGCTATACTTTCATGAGATTCTTCTAAAACCATGGGTCGTTCACGTTCCAATACACACCTTCTCAAGATGATGTTTTCACCCAGCTTGTATAAATGACATGCAATGAGTTGATCGTCTGCATCTCTGACTACCATAATTTTCTTCTGCACGGTATTAAACTCCTTTAGCACAACTCTTGTGCTCAAGAATTCAATGATATCAACAAAGCACTCATCAACTACTTGTACTAAACATAGTTGTGCATCAGGGAAGTTGTCTTCCAATTTAGTAGGTTCTTCTCTATTGGTGACCCTTGACAAGTGATCTGGTCCTACATTCAACTTCCCTAGTTTGACTATTATGTTAAAATCAAATTCCTGGAACAATAATATCCATCTTCATATCCTCCCCCCAAACACTGGCTTGTTGACTAGATATTTGAGGGCAGAATGATCTGTGAACATTTTAAAATGATTTCTAATAAGTAATGTCTGAATTTCTAAAGTGCATACACCATGGCTAGGCCCTCTCTGTTTGTGGTGTTGTAATTCTGCTATGATTCTGATAACTTCCTGCTTGCAAAGGCTATAAGATGATCTAAGTCACCTTCTCCTGGCTACACTAGAATTTCTCCAAGTGTTATTTCTTATGCATCTACATGCACATGAAATGTCTTTTCCCAATCTGGAAACACCAAGATAGGTGTTGTCACCATATTCTCCTTCAAGGTATCCAATCTCTGCTGATAGTCCTCGTTCCACTAAAATTTGGTATCCTTCTGCAACAACTTTTCCATTGGCACAATAATCTATGCATACCCCTTGATAAACTTCTTGTAGTACCTTGTATGTCCAAGTGTGGCTCTTAACTGGCACAATGAATTTGTTGGTGGTATGTTCACAATTACAACAATCTTAGCAAGGTCAACCAGTAAACCCTGTCTACACACTATATGTCCCAACAATATCCCAAAAGGTGTTCCAAAAATGCATTTCTTGATGTTTAATGAGATCTGACATTGCCTGCATGTTTCCAACATTAGTCTTAGGACTTCTACATGATCTTTCAAAATACTAAAAACAATCCAGTCACCCAAATATACTTCTAATAGATTATGTATGAAATCTTTAAAAGCAACTATGACCACCCTTGAAAATATGGTTGGTGCATTCTTCTCTAGGTGCTCAACTATTTTTCCTTGCCCATCATACTTCTACAATGTATTGCTCCCCTGTTTTGTGCCAACTCTAATGCGCAGTAACCTTTTACGTTGATACCAGTATTGAATTGTTTCTTTGTGCACACCCCACCATCTAGTAGATGTTCCCTTGAGTGCAATATCTAGGGCTAACAACCTCTTATTTTCCAAAACTTTGTCCTCATAATTTGTCAAAAAATCTTCTAAGTCATTCAAACCATGAAAAGTGGGAGGTTCCCTGATCTCTATACCAACCCACCTTATTGTGCACTCTATTCTTGCACACCTCCTTGTGGAGAATTCATGTAGTATCTATTTCTAGTTCTCCAGACCCGTATCTAATTCTGAAGCACACGATTTAATACTCCTCCAGCTGAGGACCCCATCCACAGTTGGGTTGACATAATCTTATTATCATTTGGTAGTCCTATATAACTGGTTTATTTCTTTCAAGTCCAAACATGTCACCTCTACAAACCTTTCTCCTTCTGAAGGATACAATGGTGAAATCACTCAGTACTCGCCTGATTCAAAAGTCATTTTCCTTTTCTTCAGGTTGATCATAGACTGGTTATCAAATTCCCAGTCTAATCCAAATAATGTTGGGTAGGGTGTTGTGCCATCTACTATTTCTATAACCTCAAAATCTGCCACAGTGTGCACTCCATCCAAGTCTACTGTCACACCTTTATGTCTTGCAATTGGTAACACTCTATCATGATTTGCTAATTCCAACTGGACAGGTCAATATCCTAATGTGGGTTCCCCCATACACTGCCATGTATTCTTAGGTAAGACATTCACTTGAGAGCCTATATCAAGTATGATATATCCCATATTAAAATCCCCAATATTGACATTCAACCTAAATTCCCTACTTGTTCTTCTTCTTGTATGGACATAATTAACTGTCTTTTTTTCTAACTTCCCTTCTACTTATGTGTTGCATATTTCTAGAAAAATTTGTAACACCTTAATGGATGATGGATCATTCGATAACTTAACATAAGATTGCAGAAATGTCTTTATGTTACTTTCTCTAAAGGTTGTCCTTTGCTGGTGTGATCCATTGAATATGGCATCTCGTACATTGGTGGATCCTGAGTTTGCTGCACAATTAATGTAGATGCAATGTTCTCTTTTAGAATCTCCTGTATGACCTCCTTAAATGTTTCCTTTTCTTTCTGCGTGTCAAAATGCTTCTGTGGCTTAGTATTATTCTTGACCCATTGATGTTGAGATAGAGCTTGTTTTTCTTCATCAACTCTTGTCTTGGCTCCTTCTCGAGTAACTATGTTGATGTTTTTCCCATCCCTAGCTTCTGCAGAAATCCACTGGACATTTTGATTGTTTTGGTTCCTTTTTCCTGTATTTTTCCCAATAGTGTTGGGCAGTCTTCTGTGTCATGGTATGTTGCGTGACAATACATACATGTCACAGGTGGAAGTGGAAAATCTCTTGCATAATTCCCTAGTTTTTTATAGTTGTGGCAGACTATTGGTCCTCTTCCTCGTCCAAATCCTCTTTTGCCTCGACCTCCACCTCTGAATCCACCCCTATCTCCTCACGATGCATTATATCGGGGTACTTGATTATACTGCATAGGATTATACTATGGATTCACATTGTTGTACCGTGATTGTGTGGGATTGAATTGTTGTGAATTATTGAACTGTGGTGCATCTTGGTTTGTCATCATCTCTGCTTGCACCTTGTAGGTGTCTGAAGTTCTTTCTTGCATCAATTCCAACGTTCTACAGTCCTTATCATCATGACCCACTGATTTCCAAAAATTGCAGTAAGATATTTTTGGCACTCTATTATACTTCTGCATCATTGGACAATGATATGGATCATGTCCATGTGTCTTACAAATATCACACCATGGTCCTCTTGTTGGAAAGGGGTTTGGCACCCTTGCAGCCAAGTACTGCACAAAGGTTGGACATTCATTCTTATGGTATCCCATCCTGCATAACATACACCAAATAACTCCTCTCTTCTCTTTCCCCTTATTTTGGTTCAACTAAAATCCAGATTATTCAAATCCTTTTTCAACTCCTCTATTGTTGGATCTATCTGTTGATATTGGTTTTCTTCTAGATGTAGGGCCTCTGCCTGAGTTTGGAACTTCTATTGTCTCAAAGGATACTTCAAGTGTTGTAATAGTGAGTTCACAAATAACTAGCTATGTTTCATGTCAGTAATAGAATACTTCAACTTACCTTTCAGACGTTTGAACCTTTGATCAATCTCCCAGACAGACTCACCTGGTTTCTTCCTGATATCAATCATTTCATTCATGTACCGGTCTTCTGAACTTGGCTTCTAAAATTCATTTACCAGTATCTTTTTCACCTCTGCGACAGTTTTAGGTGCTCCTTGTGGACTGTTTACATCAAGGCTCATGTACTAGTCTAGCCTGCAGTCTTTGAGTGTTATAAATAACTTTGTGAATTTTGTATCCTTGTCTTTGATATGATTTGCTTCCCAAATATTTTCATATATAAATAAATTCTTTTTAGGTTCCTCATATGCCTTGCCCCAAAACTCTGGTAATATGATAGTGGAATCTAGTCCTATCATTTTGAACTATGTTGAACTACTGCCTCCACGTGGTGTAGATAATTGATTGTTACGTTCTGAACTTGCTCCCCTTGTTGGTTGTCCTTGATATTCCTTTTTCCTTGATTGGAACCCTGACCTGTTTCTCCTCTTCTACTAAAATTTGGTTGTCTAAAGCTGGTGTTCTTTCAGATGTGTTAATCACACATAGGGTTGTAGGTTCCACACTGACTGTGATCTAGACTGGAGTTATGCCTTCTGTTCCTGACCCTGGACCTCTTGTTTTCCTCTCATATGTTGTGCGCAGGATTTCCTCAATATGCTCCACATCCCATATATCCTCTACATCTTCTTCATCACTCGCCAAGCCCTCTTTGTTGGCTATGGAAGTTTTTTTGTTATTCATCTTATATTGGTAAGGTATTTCGTTGCATGTCTTTCCATATTTTTCCATATTTTTCCATTATCTTATTTATATGGTTCTCTTCCATCATGATTGGGTCCTTGGCATCCTTCTTCTTCCCCTTATCCATCTCCTTGTCCATATCTCAAACTACGCAGGGAAGTTTAGTTGTCTGATTCCATGGTCATCACACGTTTTTCATACAATAAAATCTTGATAGAAGTGTATATTGATCTAATGTACCTACCTCTGGGTCCTTTAAGAAAATCCCGCTCTGTAGCAGTGTACAAATTCACGGTGTTAGCATTGAGAGTCACCCTCAGACTGCATGAGGGTAAGCCCAATACCCATCATTATGTTTGGTGGATGTCGATTTTGTGAGTGGAGGTAAAATGGAAAAAACTCAGTACAATAATGATTTTAACACAAAAATTGGACAAGCAGTGAACATGGAAGTGAGGGCCTCATTAACTTCAGTCAATGATTTGAGTTTAAGTGTGAGCAGAAGGAAGACTTAGTGAGAGAGGTGAACAAGACTGCTATGGGCATCCAAATTTCAAGTAGCTTGGTGAAGAAAAAATAAGGCTCAAGAGCACTCTTGAACTCAAGTTCCAGACACTGAAATATGCCACAACAACATAATAATAGAACCTACATTATCATGCAAATACAACAACTCGATTGGATCCTCCATGCCCAATGCTTTCAAGATAAGGGGAAATAAGGTAACAAGGAAGCTGACTAAAACTGGTCACAGTACTACTGTAATCAAACCTACATTACAATAGAACCACAACCCTCGACTGGATCCTCCACACCCAAGCGTTTTAGCACAGTTTAAACAAAGAGATGAAAGAATATGACTTCTATTAATGCGAAAGTCTCAAATTTGATACATAACTAGAGAACAATTCTGGCATCAAAATATCACAAAATAGGGAGCTTTGATCAACTAGTTGATGACCTTAACAAAATATTGAATTGATCTATTTATACTCAGATCAGTCTATGACTACTAGTAGTGTGATCTGGCCATCCCATTCAAGGCTTTACGTCTGCATCTTCTTCTGTCAAACTGTGCATGCATCCTTCTGTCAGACACAAACTCAACTCAACATGGGCCTGTAGGAAAAATGTCCATCGTGGTACCTTGGGATGATAGTTCTATCTCAACGGCCGGATCCTCCACGTATTCTATTTATGGAGTGAGTCAAGGTTTCAACCACCACTCCTTTTTCATTAACTTATTTTTCTCTAGATCGTAATGAGGCTTAACGCTCAGGGGACGACCACATGCTGCTCTTGAATCAAAAGTATTATAAGCACGTGATTGCGGGGCCATTGAAATCAGTTTGAAATCACACCACTTTTGAGCTCACAATTCACCACCTTCCGCCACGTAGCTCTTTTACGATACCATAGTTTCGATTGCAAGACCACTCAAGAATTTTAATGTTCAAGAAAGTTGTGTCCCTGCAATGAAGTGTGGTCGTTGATCTGATGAAAATACATGATTTGGGAAAACCGACTACCTTTAGCGCCACCGCTAAATTTTATCCACCCACCAACTCTAAGACCCATTAAACCTCGCATGGAGATGGCACCAAATTTGGCGTTTAAGAGCCTTGAATGCGGAGCAGCGGATGAGCGCCATGTGTCCTTAGCCTTTCTCCAATGTTACCTTGGGCTGTGACCCGACGCTTTATTCAAGGGCGCTCGAAACTCCATGCTTCGGGATTTCAAAAATCTTTGATGTTAGATTCTCACGACTTTTCAGAGTGTCGCATCTTCGGAGTGAGTGATCTGGTACTTCATGTCTTATCGCTTTGGACGGCTGAGATTAACTCCAGATTTAGGAGCTCCGAGAGTTTTGCACACTCCTTGATTGGAAATTCCTGCAGTGACTTTTTCCGCAGCTTCGCATTTGCCTCAATGAGGCTTTTAGATTGACGACTCATATTGACTCTGGCTTTCAGGACTTCGAAAATCTGCTGATGCGGCTGCAATGATCAACGACTTCCACTGAAATGATATTGACGACCGATATTGGCTCCGGCTTTCAGGGCTTTGGATTTTTGGATAAATAATTCTTACAATATCCTGGAGTCCCGATTTCCTCAATGTTTCCCCATTGTCGATCTCTTCCCAATGAGATTCGATGGTCGAGATTAACCTTTGCTTGATCTTTAATTTCGGGGCTTCCACCTAGTCACTAATCCTCGCGCATCCTTGTCATGACGAATACACACAATCCATTAATCTTATCGCGATATATGCTCTGGGAAATCTCTACTTTGCTGCCATGCACCGCTTTTATATGGACCCTGCTTCCTGTTGCGAAGATCAATGGCTCACAACTATTTTGGGAGTTCAGGCTCTGAGATTTTTCTTTGCTTGCTCGCACAAATATTATTAAGTAAATCTTCCGAGGCGTGAGATCCACTGACACGTGTCCTCAACCTTCAATGGCTCATATTTTAATTCAGGACTTCGACTCCTCTGCCAGTCGTTAATCCTTGCGCTACTTCAAAATGTCGATCGCCCGAGAGCCATTGATATGAAATGCTCCTAGGATCTATACCGTTGAAAATTGAACCTGACTATTGCTTGTATTTTAATCCTGAAATGAGCTTCTTTGAATGCTGCATTTGGATGTTTCTTGTGAAGACTAAGGACCTGGATGACCTGTTGCCCTTGACAACTATATGTGATAACATTTGGCTTCACAGGGGATGGCATGCTCCCTATGAGCTGCCAAGAACAAGTAGTTTTAGTGCCTTAGTTGTTGGGTAGTGGAGTTGAGCTCAAATAAATGTCGCTGAAGATAACAGGCTGATATGTACACTACTTAACTCACAAAAGAAAGCAAACACACATGCTTGTTGAGTCTCCATTTTGACACCTTTATTACCCTATATTATCCTCTATCTGAGTCAATTTTATCTCTCACATGTGCATATGTTAACCATTTCCTCCGCAAATCCACTTAGTGACCTTTTCCATGTGCATAGAGAGGTAAATTATATTAAAGCATGATTTGTTTGATTTTCTTGATTAAAATTTATTAAACAATTGATTATTTATGTTCCTAATCACTTTAACTCTTAAGAAGCTTCATCTGGTACCAACTATCTGCCTCTTCCGGTACCAGCTTCATCCGGTACTAGATTGCGCCTCTTCCAGTACCATCTCCATCCGATACTTCCTTTTCACTGGTCCAATACCCATAGTTGTGACTGTGATAGTCTGGTACTAAACCCCTGCCTACAAAATTCCGGTACCAACATTCAGGTATTAGATTTGCACCTCGATTTACAAGAAGATAAATATGAGTTGTAAAATTTGGGGACATGGGTTTTTTCCAGAGCGACATTTTCAGATGGTTTGATGTGACATAATTCCCATATCTCACACTTATGGACCTCCAACTCAGGGGGAACGATTCATCCTAAAATCATTTCCAATTTTCTAGAAATTCTAGGATCATGCCCAGATTTGTGGGAAATGCATTTCCTTGATTAGCTAATGGTTGTACTCGACCTCCATTGATGAAAAATGGTTTTGATTTGATTGTTCATGGATTGGATTGACCAGAGCCAAAATTTTAATGTAAAAAGTATGTAAATTGAGTTATGGATCTAAGCCAAAGGAGAGGAATTATTATGTTGTAAGATTGGTTCTTGAGAGAACGATACACATTGTTATGATGGGAAATGAAATGTTGAACTTCTGATTCACTTAATCAATTGAAAGAATGCAAATGTTATTTTCTGCAATTCATGGGAATGAGTAAAGTGCTTTAGTCTACAATCGCTTTAGAGGTACCTTGTTGGTTCGGCAAGGGCTCACCGCCCCAACCAAGGTAAACCTCCTTGTACATGTTTTTGTGTGATTGTGTGAGTGTGAACATTTAACAATTGTGTGTTGTAAATGATTTCAAATGCATTTTAAGTTTCAATACAAAGTCATTTTCTTTTGAATCAGTGTGAGTAATTAGACATTGGACAGAGTAGATATTTCCCTTTCCATTTTTGCAGATTAACATTTAATTGATAAGAGTTTGATGTGTGAGATTGTTAAGAAAGCGAATATTATTGTTTTGATTTTGTAATTGTGGTGTTCTTAGTAGGTACATGAACCACAAGACTTCATCTCTCACCTTCATGTTCCATATAATGAAGTCTCTCAATCATATTGGTTGTTTCCTATATTAAAGAAGGTTTGATTGGACTGAATAGAGTTATGATTGATTTCTGTCTAAGAGTGAATAAAGTGGATTGTTGATTACTGTTGTAAATGCTACAAGAAGCAAGATCTAATTTCATCTCTCCATTTCATGAGCCTATAATGAAAAGACTTGTCATCTAGGTAAGAGTATTTTCAATTGAGTGTTTGCTTGAGAGTCTTGTTATCATTTTTATCTTTTGAGTTTAAAGTTGTGTGAAGCATTTAGATATTCCAAAACATAGTGTTATGTTATTAATTGTTTTTTGATTGAGCTATACTCATCAGACATAGGAACTTATCTGTTATAGTCACATATAGTGCATCAACTCTGTTGATTACGAATCTCGGGTGATAATTTATGTTTGGTAATATATTATGCATATAATTGCACCAACAATGCTCCAAAAGGAGCTTATTTATGTACAATCCTACACTAACTGATTTTTTTACAACGTGTTAGGTGAAAGAAAAATTCCACCATAGCCATCTAAGAAATTGATTAACAAGTGAAATTATTGGTCTGGAAAAGATGAATGAAAGAACCCATGACATACATAAATGCATTCTGAAAGGACAACATAACCAACCCTTTTTTTTGACAAAAACAATTTGTCATTTGAACTGCTCAAAGAATCCATATAATCAAAAAATGGATCATGAAAATAGTAAGGAAATACCTCGGCCTGATATTGTTCCAACTGAAGATCAAATGTCCTTGGCATATTATCTTTCCCATGGAAGCTGCCACTTTCAGCTACCTTCAAATATGAACATGGTTACAGACTAATTTCGTCTGCAGATCCAGGTTCAAGTATGGTACATGCAGGTTTGCTGATTCACAGAGATGGCTGCTCAATGTCTTCGGTGGACCCGAGATGGCTGATTTCCACAAAATGTTGTTCCTTAATGTATAAAGGAAAAGGATTTATAGTATGGTCTTGAAAATTCTTCATATCCATATCAGAATCTGATTCATAGCTGTCATACATAGGCTGGTTGCTTCCCAAGTCGACAAAATGTGATGTAGGGATCTTCTCTTCTTCATTTGAATACTCATCAAAGATAGGTGAGCCCAAAGCCATTTTATCTTGAAAAGGAAAATGAGCAATCCCTTGATTCTTCTCTTCAATCAAAGGTGAAAATACATCATGGGAAAAGTCTTGAAGGAACAGAGAAACATCCTCTTCTACAACTATTTCTTCTTTTAAATATGAGACATCAGGTGCATCAGGCACAAAATATAATTCATATATGGCTATGTAATCATCAATACATTCATCAATCATATCTTGAAGGATTTGTCCTTGGGAAAGAGAAAGAGAAAAATTTTCATCCATATTTTCAAAAGACTCACTTCTATCCTTACTTTCTCTTTCAATCAGATCTTCACAAGCCTCATCACACGAGGAACACTCTATTGTCTGCTGAATATCAGAATTGAAACTTTCACAACATTCTTCAAGAATTGTGTCAGGAGAATAATACCTCTTATAATACTTGTTGAAAGTTGCATGAAATTGTTCCAGAGAGGAAATGCTAGCAGGGGGCAAGGGTCGATACCACTCACGAGAATCTCCCACTAATGAGAATATGGACATATTCATTAATACATCCTCATGATGTATGCCCCACTGATGCATGAGTTCATGAAATTCAAGCAGATGCTCTGCAGGGTTGTCATCTCTACGTTCACTAAATGTGGGCAAAAAATCACCCCACTCATCCATAGTAGGAACAACATTTGGAAAATCAGGAACATAGGAGAAATTAAAAGGAGAAAAACTCCGAGCCAAAATGGATTCCATATAAAAATATGAATTTTTAAAACCATGGAGTCGCCACTGGATCCTTTAATCATGGATTCACTAGGTCAATGATATGCAGTCTGAATGTGTCTGGTCTTTGTTCACCATAAAATATCAGATCTGATCATTGTCATTCTCCCAGGGAAGATATCTTCACTTCCATCCCCGACAATGACGCCATTAATGTTATCACTGAGAGTCACCCTTAGATTGTAAGAGGGTAAGCCTCGTACCCATCAGAATGTTTGGTGGATGTTGGTTTTGTGAGTGGAGGTCAAATGGAAAAAACTCAGTACAAGAATGATTTTAACACAAAAAATGGACAAGCAATGCACAGGGAAGTGAGGGCCTCATTAACTTCAGTCAGTGATTTGAGTTTAAGTGTGAGAAAAAGGAACACTTAGTGAGATAGGTGAACAAGACTTCTCTGGGCATCTGACTTTCAAGCAACTTAGTGAAGAAAAACTCAGGCTCAAGAGAACTCTTGAACTCAAGTTTCAGACACTGAAATATGTCACAATAGCATAATAGTCAAACCTACATTATCATGCAACTACAACAAATCGACTGGATCCTCAATTCCCTAGACTTTCAATATAAGGGGAAATAAGGTAACAAGGAAGCTGACTAAAACTAGTCACAATACTACTGTAATCAAACCTACATTACAATAGAACCACAACCCTCGACTGGATCCTCCATGCCCGTGCACTTTAGCACAATTTAAAAAAAGATATGAAAGAAGCTAAATTCTATTAATGCGAAAGTCTCAAATTTGATACATAACCAGAGAACAATTCTGACATCAAAATATTACAAAATAGGGAGCT
>JZKD02S0499741.1:103655-122287 GCA_000966675.3 Picea glauca | reverse complement strand
CAATGTTTCCCCATCGTCGATCTCTTCCCAATGAGATTTGATGGTCAAGACTTAACCTTTACTTGATATTTAATTTTGAGGCTTCCACCTGGTCACTAATCCTCATGCTACCTTTCCATGCCGAATACATGCGAGCCATTAATTTGATCAAGATCTACGCTCTGGGAAAACTCTACTTTGCTGCCACGTGCCGCTCTTGGATGGACCCCCCCTTCCTACTAAGAATATCAACGACTCACAACTATTTCAGGAGTTTGGGCTTCGAGAGTTTTCTCTGCTTGCTCGTGAAAATCTTCTGAAGTAAATCTTCTAAGGCGTGAGATCTGCTAACTCGTGTCCTCAGCCTTCAATGGCTCAAATTTTACTTTAGGACTTCGAATCCTCTGCCAATTGTTAATTCTTGCGCTACTTCAAAATCCTGATTGCCTGAGAGCCGTTGAAATGAAATGTTCCTGGGATATCTGTCGTTGAAAATTGAACCCGACTGCTGCTTATGTTTTAAGCCCGAAATGAGTTTCTTTGAAGGCTGTGTTTGGACGTTTCCTGTGCAGACCAAGGAAATGGATGAACTGCTGCCCTTGAAAACTATATGTGATAACACACGGTATCAAATGCAAATTCAACGATAAACCCTGCAATAATACTATCTAACCAAAAATCTACTGAACGCGCAAATTTATTATTGACTTGCTGCAACTATGTGATCTCCATAGAATTCCACTCTAGATGTTTGATCTGATTTGTAGGATGGTTGTCCTTCAACCTCAATAACCACTCCTACAACATATGTGATAATTCACATAAAAATACCTCATGCAAGTCACTAAACACATATTTTTCAAGATATTTGTGTGGTGTAAATTTAGGGTTTCTATTGTCTTTCTGCGCAAACTTGAGCTCCTTTGTCCATAACCACCTTTGAATCTCTACCTTCATTGGATTCCATGGCCTAAAAATTCTCTTTTATGCTGTCATTCTCTATGATTTTCTTCCACAGATCCCTTCCAGTAAATCCTGTGTAGTTCCAGCCGACAACGAAACCATTTGTTGGACGCTTGGGTCGACCCACGTTTTGTTCTCAATAGGTTTCCAACAAAACCCTCAAAACTATCAACCCTCCTGGTAAACCAGAAGGAAACGTTGCACACTGAGTTCATATCGTAGTCTCAACCGAGATAGATTTATGGGGGATTGCAATACTTAGGTGTTTGCAGTCTAGGAAGTGATTGGGACTGTCTGCTGGTTCATTTCTTCATGCATCAATAACATTATTCATTTATCCAATATAGGGTTCATTCATTCATTCTTCTAACTATGCATTCATGCTATGATTAAATAGATTACCATTCACTCTGTAACTGATTCATAACATAACATCAAATCATCCATTCAAACATATTAACAAACTATATTTACCATGGTTCACCCCCCCTGGGGCTACATCCACTCAGATCTGTCTCTTTTTCTCTTTTATTCATTCTTCTGCAAAATATGTGTTGCGGGCATTACATTCTTTTGAATGAAAATCAAAAGGAGGGTAAACACCCTCTGTGAGGTAGACTAGATCACACCAGGATCCACAACTTGTGACCTAACCCTAAAAAACTAGCTTATTCAACTAAACACTATATTTCCTCACCTAATCAATCAATAAGCAACTGAACAACAATCAACCTCTTCTACCTAGACCTCCTAGGTCTTTATTTATACTACTCTATTGGCTTATAGCCGTTACATTTTTGTCAAAACCCTAACCCTAACATAGTTAGGTCTGTCTGCATGTGTGCCACACTGCTTTTCCTCCTTTTGCATGCTACATTTCCTTGTTTTTTTGCATGTTTCTTTTCTGCCACCTATGGCATGCGCTCCAAAAATAACTCTTTCTCTCCAAAAATAGGCCTGCACCCAAAATACAATTTCCTCTCAAAATGGGCCTACACCAACACCCACACATGGTGCCAAACCTCTCCTTCTTCAGGTTCGTTAAAAATATGTCAAGGGACTCATCGTAAGATGAGCTATATCGAGCATTTGTTATCCTCCTCAAGCTCGTAAAATTAGAAAGAAGTACTCGCCAATCATGGTGGGGAATTTCTAGAGGGTTTTTCTGTCTTTTTATCTTCCTTATCTCTCAACAATTACTACTTTGAGTTACCCTTGAACAATGCACATGTTCTATCATCATATATAGCAGTCAGGTCATCCATTCTCTCTCATTGATCACTATTTCCATTGTGTGTCACGTTCCACCGATAGGTCCATGACCGGTGTTATGGTATTCATCTGAGAAAATGTTGTCGAGTCAAGTTGTTTGTTATCTATACTTGTTCAAGGGATGTTTACCTACGTCAACCACCTATAGTTCCTTTCATCCTTTTTATCCTAACCATCCTTGTGCCAATATTGCTCCATTATTATGATTTTCACACCATCTATCTTTACATGTTTCTTGTCAATTGATGGGGGTTGCATCAAGGCCCTCCTTCAATGCATTTCACCTTGTCAATTCCAACTCATTATCCATAATTGAAATCTAGAAACCCATCAATACCCTAACACTTGCAGACATCAACAACAGGTCTCCTTTCATTTCGAAAGTGGGTTTACATCATTATATCCTATTGAATGAATCTATGAGTGTTCGACATCAACTCCTTTGTTCACAATTTGTAGATTGTACTAGGTATCTTGGGTTCCATCATCATCATCGGTGGATTCCCTCACATATTTTAATGATATACATTAATGACTAGTAATAAGATAATTTCTACCATGCTCGACATCAACTCCTTTATTTGCATGTCGTAGATTCATACCCTTCATATGTAGGATGAAGACCTTGGGAAAGATCACGATCCTGTTAGATGATATTTTTTCCCAAGCTTCGATAGAGAATATACATGAGCACTTCACATATTGCTCGAATATTGAGTCATCTCATTGATTTGTATGATGTGACATAGATCCACATTTGTACTTGGTCGTGGCTATGATTTCACTTGCGTCTTACATGGATCCACACTGTATACTTTCGTGGCCATGATAGAGTCATGATTGGTTCTTGATGGATCCATGGTGTATTTTGTTGTGGCCATCATCCCGTCACTTGTGTCATGCATGGATCCGTGGTGTATTTATGGAAGATATGCTCTTGTGTTTCTTACCGAGCATGGGTATGCCCGCCTCGGGGATATTTTTTTGCAGGACTAGCGATGCTCTTCTCCAACCTTCTTTTCCCTAAACTCTTCGACTTGATTTATAATTTTTTTTGTCCATCCGACACCTCTTCTGAACTCACACTTTAGGGGCCATCTGTTATAATTTTATTTTCCACCTAATCATTAGGTTATTATCACCTAAATATCACCTAATATCTAGGTCATTATCCCCTAGAAACCCCTCATTTTAACCCTTAAAACCTACCATTTATTCCCTAAGTTTCCAACGTAATTTCCACTTGGTCGCTCTTATCCTTCATTAAGGGTGTGACTAAAAGGGTTGGTCACTTTTCCCTTCATTAAGGGTGCGACCGAAAAACTTGGTCACTCTTTCTGTTCATTAATGGAGCGACCGAAAGGGTTGGTCACTCCTTTTGGCTTACCAAGGAGGGATTGGTCACTCTGTCTATGTGTCTAGGGAGCAACCAAGTCTAGAAGCTCCTATTTTTGGATTTTGTTTCGATGGATGAGACTTCCCAATGATTTCTAGGGGTTTAGCTTTGAGAAGGATTCCATTATGAGCTTGAGAAAATTATCCTAATAACTATATGGACTTATCCCTAAATCCCTATAAGAACCAAGAAATTTCCATGGGAAGGAAGGAGGAAAGAGCTAGCAAAGTTACTCTAGTGATTTGGTTGCAAAACTTGGGCAAGGAGCTTGGAAGGAGACCATTGCATCAACTTTTTATTTGTAATTTGTAATATTATTTCTTTGATTAATAGAAGATATACTGGATGTTTCCCTCTATCTAATTTTTCATACAAGTTTATGTATTCATTGGTAGAGAATTAGTATAATTGTGTGTTATGATATGCTATTAGATCTGTTGTCAATCCATGCATGATTACTTTGATCTTTAGAAGGATTTCATCTTCTTTGGAGATTTTCATGTATGAATAAGATATAGGAACACCCTTATTTTATGTCTCTATTCTAGTCTTAGGAACTGGTAGAACCTAAGAGAGCTCCACTCATGCAGGGTGAAAAATCTCTACAACATGTCCCACCCAAGGAAATGTACGCCCTTCTCTGCTCAACAATCATTTATGTTGTCCCATTTCCCTTCTAGAGATTCAACAACAAGCTGACCATGAATTATCAGAGTTCTATAGCACTTGGAATGAAATTTTTCTCAAGGAGTTACAACACCCACTAGCCTAGCACATCCAAAAAACTATTCCCAACAATTCTCTTACCTAGAGAAAATTTCTCTACATGCCTAACAACATGCTTCTTCAACCCAAACCACCAATGATTTATAGGGTAAATAACTTCAACTCCTTCTCACACTCTCCAGCCATGGTATGGGACTATGGATGCAAGAATGAGTGAATGATTGTAAGAGTTATGAATGAATTTCAAAATTACACTAATTTCCCACATTATTGCATGTTCCTATCTTGACACTTGTCACTCTAGGAAATGCATTTGACTCCAATTGGTAGTTTGTTCCTCTCACTTGGGACTTATGATCAAATTATAACATAAATCTTATGACTTATGAATAATAGAATTTTATTCCTTGACTTAAGCCCCCATGACTTAGCCCCTTTTCCTTAGCCCCCTTTCAACTCTCGTGGAGTCCTAGCCCCTCATACTCTTTCATCTGACTTGGTCTGCAACAATGGTGTATTTTATTAATAAAAACGAGTGTGATTATATAATACACTTTGTTAAGCTCGTTGGCCTAATCACATAGGCACTATGGCCTATATATATATATACAAAGGCACTCTAGCCTAAAACAACTCGACTCACCAACCTATAAAGCATATGTACATTTACAAATTGAAGTTCGTTCTCTAAGGGGTATTACATTTGTGTAACAGATCATGCCTTAGAATGAGATGTAAGACAAAAATGGATGCCTTATATCAAAAAAATCACACTCATTTGTCTCTCGATCATCTCCCATTGAACTCATACCCAATAGCTAGAATGTAAATATGTATTTTTTAAAAGAAAAAATCATCATTTTATTCAAAAATAGAAATGATTTTTTTTTTAAAGTATTTATTTATAAGATTAAAATATATAAGTAATGTAGATTTCATTTTTGTCCCTTTAAAAAATAATCTTCAACCTTATCCTTTTTCTCTTTCTTTTTGTTAACCTCATGTCACCCCACTCAAGAAGGTCCCCAGTGACTAACTGCAATTCAGAAGGCTGAGAGGTAAGGATTCATAGAGGGAACCAATTTCTTGTTGGAATGAAAGTTGTTAGTTTTGTGAAGTCTCTTCATCCCCCTAAAAGGGGTTTCATGTACAACTACCACCCTCATGGACTAAATCTCAATATTCATGTATTCTTCTTCATCCTCCAAGGGAGGGTATGGTTCCTTATTCAACACTTCTGGATCAACAAAGTTCTCTTTCTTTAAATCAATAGTTTGTTGATTGGAAATAGTTTGTGCATCATCATCATCCCGAAATGGTTGCTCACATGCTTGCCAATATTTTGGTTTAGATTGTGTCCTTTATTATTTTTTGAGTAGGCATGATCTTGAAGAAAATAATCTTGGAGATGCCTTGTTTATTGGCAAAGCTAGCATAGAAAAGTGGTATTCTCATAATCCAGAACCTGAAGCCATTTAAAATTGCCCCACTATAATAACATCTTATCTATGAGACCCTAGTTAATGTCAATATCAACACATATTCGAGCATATGTATACAAACCTAGTTGAACCCATTCTATATATATTTTTATATCACTGTCCAAAGTATCATTGATATCACTAAAAATTGATAAATGCCATAAATGAAGGGGCAAATTTGGAGGTTAAACCTAAATGGACATTTTTGATATAGACATAGTGGTAGGATCGAAAGAGGGGAACCAAAAACAAAGGTTCTCTTCTATTCCTCTCTTATAAACAACATGATTGGAGAACTAAATAATGAAGAAACCCTTAAAGCATAGATAAACCTTGTAATCCTCTGTTCAAGTCAAATAAATACAATTGTATAAATATGAAATAGAGGGATAGAAATCAATGAATCTTCATACTACCAAAGAGGATTTGTAAAATGAAAGTAATTTTTTGACATATGGCTAAAAAACCTCCATCTTTGGCACCACTTCAAATTTCTTGACAATATAGGCACTTCACATAGTAGAGTTCAAAGTAGCAGAATTAGAAAGTTTGTTTCTTAGTACATCCTTAAAATAAATAGGCTTTGAAGTTGAAGACACGCCAAGGTCCATCACTCCTCCATGTAACCATGATACCAAAGTGATGGTTGAGTCTTTTCATAAGTTGTAGTCGAACAACATAGATTGATCTTCCATTTGTTTACCCTAAAAAAAAGGCACTGTTGGTCCACGGTTATTCCATGTAAAAACTCCAATTTATGCTTTATATCTACGACATAATCCGTAAGATTCACCTACAATATTATGGAATTGCCAATGAGAAACAATCATAATCTAAAAACCAACCTACATAATGGAGTTTCACCAAACATGTTTCAAAGAGGCCTATCTACAAACACTTGGCATCTAAGCTTTTTGTGAAACACTTGGTATATAGACATTTTGTCAAATACTTAGACATGTGAGTCAAGCCCCAAGGATAAAATTTGAAGCCTTCATTGCCCTTCAAGACCCCTTTATCCCTTCATATAAGGGCATTAAATGTTTTCTCCTATAAGAGAAAATTTAAAATAAAAATTTGATTTTCAATGAAGAATTGAGGATCATTTGATATCATTGCAATTGAAAGGCTATCACTCTTACAACTTGTCAATATTTAATTTTTAAGAATAAATACCTAAAATTTGAGATGAAACGTCTTTATGAATTTCAAAGTGGTATAATAGAATACCAATTTACATGAACTTAGTAGTTGGTAAGTGATACTGGCTCCTTTTATAATTTCTATACCTTAGCTTTCCATGGATATATATTGGTACACATGTGGCTATTGATCTCAATGTTGGGTATAGATTGGTACATCTATGGCTATTGATCTCCATGTCGAATCTCATATTTAAAGCACTAAACATTACATTAATTGTAAAAATCTCTCAAAAGTCTTTCCCAATATACAAATCTATGTTGAAGAAATGTTCTTTCAAGTCATTGTTTTTGTTTCAATGATTGTTTTTGGATGATTTTCTCTTGGTGTATCATACTAGTAACTAGTTGTAAGTAGGTATTGAAATAATGTTTTAGGGAGATTGTGTTTGGTAACATAAGAACATGATTCTCTATTTATGCCACTGAAACCTAGTTTCCATGAAAATTAAGAATCTAATTTATATTGGGGAAATTAATCATAGCTACAATAAGAAAATGACATCTTTTCCATAGCATAGTTTCATATTTTTCAACAACTATAACTTTTAATAAATAACTCACCAATGTCAAAATTGGATATCAAAGCCTCAATAATCTTCCTTTTGACCATTGTGAACACTCATAATGCGCTCAATTAGAGTATATTCAATCCATCTCATAAAAAGACATGAATATTTAGTTGATGTTACAATTGTGAAATATTTTAGGATATATTTATTGAACCACATGATGGTTGATGTTACTAAATATGAAATTGTTCATCCAAACCTCTTGAAGTTCTAAAGTCAAAAGTATTATATAGTATTTATTAATGTCTATATTACTTATTTAATGCGTTAGACACAATATTGTTTCATTCAAGTATAAAATATATCTTTCAAGCATTAGGTATTTGTTGAAATATTCAAGAAGCCAATACCCACAATGTTTTGAGATTGTTTCGATTGAATAATGTCCTTCTCTTGTATTGATCCCTAAGCCAAAAAACAACTTTTTATTGTTGAAACCACAATGTACATGTATAAATCAATACACTATGTTTCAACCTTTAATGATTTCTTACATTATAAGGATCAAGTTTTACATATTTGTGAGTGAAGTCTTAAACATGGATAACATAATTTAACATTACTCTCAATATAAGGATAACTAGAAACACAAATAGAGGACACAAATGTGTGAGATGAATTGGTCACTCCTCTGGTTTACCTCTCGGGCTTAGTTTATTAATATATGAATTTGAAAAACGTTACCGAAATTTGAAACGCCAAACATTTCGTAACCTCTGGGAAACCAAAATTTAATTTATCCATTATTTTTCCTAACTGATCCAGGTGGATATCAGTGGCCACCCACCTTTTCTAGCTGATTCAAAATAGTTTTCTGGCAATTTTGGTAATTTACTATTTTTAGCAGTTTTTAACTTTCGAGGCCATTTTGAGGGCCTAAATGAAGCTTTTTCAGCATAGATATTCTCAATCATAGCCAAAGGCCTTGATTGATCCCCCAAAACGAATCTCCTCAATGATACATTTCCAACGAGCTATCGTGTGCCCCAAATGGAGATCGTATGCCAAAGTTACACCCCCGAGAAGTTGATACACCAAACTACCCAAAACGAGGTCCACAAAACTATTGGTTTTTCATCTTCCGAGGTTAGGATTTTGGATTTTATTTATGATAAAGTGCCTTTGGAGCCTCATTGTAAAATCATCTTCTTGCGAATGCGAGTAATGGACATGTTGGCACAGGGGCAGACCCAGGGTTCAACGCTACAACATCGCACCAACAAAACCCTAACTACTAGCCCTTTCGGCAACACCTGCGAAGCAGATGAAGTCTCACCCGAGGTAGAGGCAGGGGTGGTTGCAGGACTCAAGTGTCTGCAACATTATCTGGGACACAGATTTGTGATTATAATACTTAACAAAGCACTTAGCATCAATATTTCATCATTATTCAACCAATAACTACTGCGCAAATAGAACATAGTATCACATCATTCACACTAATCTAATGTAATTAAACACTTAACACAAATATATGGATCAGATCTAGCAGAAGAAAACAATAAGCACATTCATAGAAGTCAGATCTAACATTCATAACACAAAACATAAGCAGATCTATCTATCTATATCAAATCACTTAGCTAGAGAGTCATAAACACATTAAGACATGCACAAAGCATAACAACATAGTATTTACGTGGTTGACCCCCACCCTAGGGCTACGCCCACCAAATATTATTCTTTATTATCTTCAGACAATCGATTACAAGCGTAGAGCCTCAAAAACCTTACTCCGCATAGGAAAAAAGATCTATGCAGCTCGCTAGATCCTTCTTCCTTGTGTTTTATCACTAAGCCTTCAACAATCTTGCTACAATGACTTGCACTTAGCTCTGCAAGTCTCTTACAGTCATGCACAAAGCACTTACAGACTCTACTTGTACTTAGCATACATTCACATGACATAGATGCACCACCACTTTTATCTAGCCTAAGCATATATTTATATATACAAAATAGGCCTAAACATGGGTAAACCCATGGGTCGACATCTGATTCCCATTACATATTCCCATATCCAAAAAAGGACCCAAAAAGGAGATGAGATCCCGTGATCTCTGCTTCGTCTTGAGCTCCTCCTTCGATAGGCTATCAAAGTCCAAAAATAGGTGAACCTTGACTAGATATCAACAAAACCTGGTCAAGGGCCAACAGGCCCCCAACACTCACCTGTGACTCACCCCGAGTCACTCTGATGTAGGAATTTTTGCTTCGAACGCTTCGAGCTTGGCTTGAACTACTTCAACTTGCTGCTGGGCTACGACCTCTTGCTCGGTGAACTCTTGGATTACTACATCATTCACTGGCCCTTCTAGGCATTGTTATGTTGTGTTAACAATCTGTTCTAGCTCTGCTCCTCGGCTCTCGACCTCTATGAAAAATCGATAGGCCTTATCTTGCACAGGTTGGAGCCATTGAGTTACTTCCATAACTTTTCTTTGAATCGTATGGATCTATTGCTGGATGGTTCACTGCTCTTGAGACCACTTCATTCTTTCTATAGTTGACAAGGCCTTCAGTTGTGCCTGTAGTATCTCTGCACACTGTTTTGCATCCTGGAGTTGCGACTCCAATGCCTGCAATTCCGGGTTCTCAATGAGCTTCTCATACGTTTGGGCATTGTGGTTACTCAACTGCTTACACTCCCCAGCAAGAGCCCTTAGTCTCTCAACTGCACTCATGGAGGTTGCTTCCCTTTGATCTCTTACATCTTGAGGGGTCTTGGGTACTGCACGTAGCTCCAAATCTGCTATGCGTTGTTGTAGATGTCGGATCACTTCTTCAAGTTGTACTATTTGCTGTGGAATTCTCTCTTCGGCTTTTACTTCTATGACTGTCACAGAGCGAAGCACTCTGTTGACCATTTATTTTACTTTGAGTTGCTCTGTGAGCAACTCTTCCTTTTCTTTCTGCAGTTGGGCTTTTGCTTCGTCGAAATTTTCCTGGAGATCAAGCTTCTCCTGTTATGAAGTACTGTGTTGTTCTACCAAGACTCCTTGTACTTGTGTCAAATCCTGGGTGGATTGCGTTGTTTCTTCCTATGCTTGTCGAAGGCGAGTTTCGACTATTTCAGCAATTCGATGGAGTTGATTTGGCTCATCTCCCAGTTCTAGTGTTCCCGCTGACAGAGGCGCAGTGGAGAGTGTGCGGTTGCACTGTAGTGCTTGTTGCACTCCTTGGAGCTCAATCTTGATTCTATTGTGCATTACTTCGTGCTTAGCCTCTTGTTTCTCTGCTATCTCCAACGAAGCATAATTCAGGGCCGCTATAATGAAATTGAAGTCATCTGAGGTGAGGATAGTCTACATTTTTGTCATAGAAGCTTTCGATTTATTCCAGGAGGAAGGCTTTGGGGGGGAAACCTTCCTTTTCTTCGAGGGGTCCTCCTCATCTCTAGGCAGTGTAACCTCACCTTTCTTCTGTTCAACTTCTGCGCCATCTATCTCTCCACCATCACCTCCTTGCTCTTGTGAGATGGAAGCAATCTTCCCAGATGCACTATCTAAATACTGAACCTCTTCAGTTTTCTTCGTCCTGCTAGGTCCGGGTGTATCCTGCGCAGTTTCTAGACTGTCTATATCAGATATTTCCATAGGGTCTGCTGGAATGAGGAGGTCCGTCGACTAGTCCTTGGTTATCTCCTCCAAGTCCTCCTCGATTAGCTTGTAGTAGGACTGAAGTTGTTGCTTGTGCTCGTCAGCGCGTACTGTGATGTAAATGAAATTGCAGTCTGTGCTGAACTTCATCAACATCTTGAACCTGTGTAAAGTATTCGGCATCATGCGAGGCTCGAACTGTATAGCTACCTTCAACTGGTTGTAGTATGTGTGAAATACAACATTAGACTGCCACTGTTTATTCATGTCGTTTGAATACCATAGTGTGTTGAACTTCGCAGCCAATGGTTCAAAGGGCTCGATGTCCCCAATGAATATATTGCTTCGCCATGTCGAAGTGCCATGTGTCGCTGTTCTGCTATCCCGATGAAGCTCCAATTTTGAAAATTTTCCTTCTGTGAGGTTCCCTCTGGAACTTTCTGTAACTTTTCAATATCAACCCTCTTCTTACTTAGATTTATAGCCTTCTTTCCAGTGAGCTTCGTCTCGGTATGCCTTCTTCCATTCTGATTCTTATCTTCTTTTAACATAGTTACTTCGCATTGTTAAAATTCTTTCCTAGAATTCATGGGTAGTACCTCTTCTTTGTCTGGGATAAGTACTTTAGTGTTCTGTGAGTCCTCTAATTTTCTTGCAGCTTCGACATCTGGGTCTCTAGTGCTGAATAACTTCGATTTGTTCTCCTGTTCTGCAATTAAGTGTGCGATCCTTCTAGTCATGAATTCTTTTAACTCCTGCTTTTGTTGTTCTAACACTGCTTCTTCTTCTTTCCTTCTGGCCTGGTCTCTTTCAATCCAAGGGATGGCTAGTAACATGGTAAATGGGGTGTTGTCTTCAATAAATTTAATAATCTCAAAATCTTCCTCTATCAAAGTTCCATTAGCATGCATAGGTATGCGAGCGAGCGTCCCACACATGTTTATTAGCTTTCCTATGAATAGTCCTATTCCTCCTAATGAAGGGATCATAATAGGCTTCCCTATAGCTTCCCAAGTTCTCTCTGTCATGATATTCACCTGTGTTTCCTCATCCAGAACACAGTCAATGTCGAAGTCTCCTAATCATGCTTCAATGCATTCTTTTTCCTTGAAGATCTCTGATAGTATGATATGTCGATGGTCATTCAGGGTTTCTTTCAATTGCAACAATACTTTCTCTGATTCTTCCCGGGATTCTGCCATTTTTTGATCTGCCTTAGGGTTTTCTTTATTCAGATTCATTTCTTCTAGCTTAGAAATCATTCTAGGGCAATCCAACACTTCATGGTCCATAGCTTTAGAAAAAATACAACTAGGTCTTTTCCCAGGGCATTCCTTAACAAGATGTCTCGGTCTTCTGCAACTATAACAAAGGGTTAATCCTCTCTTTCTTTTAAATGATTACCAGCCTTTCCAGTACTGCGCACTAGGATCATGGTAGTTAACCTGCAAAAAATTCTTTCTAGGATCCTGCATCCATTTGTTACTCCAAACATTCTTTCTATGCATAGGTATAACATATCTTTCACTATTCTTATCAGATCTATCAATATCAAATCTTCCTTCATCTATCAATACCCTAGTTTTTGAACTAGGACAAACTCTATTAAACATACCTAGATCCATATTCTAGAAACAAAAATTTCCACTTATCTTACTTCTATAGAGCACAAAGCTTCCAGATCTAAATCTTTTCACTATTCTTACCTTTATTAGAGAACATAGCTTGCAGATCTTACCTCTTTTAATCATAAATTCTCACTTTTACCTTTCTTAGAGCACAAAGCTTTCAGATCTTGCTTTTCTCCTTCAGATTCGACTCCTTTTCTTCAGATTGGGCTTCTTTATTTTAGCACAGAGATTTATAAATCAAGTAGAATACTGCACACTAGAGAGACATATCTATGCACATAGCTTTCACAACTTCAGCACGAATATTTACATAAAGCTCCTTCTTTATCAGTTCCCAACAATCATAGCTTCAGGTCCCAGCAAAAAAACCATTTGTTGGCACAGGGGCAGACCCAGGGTTCAACGCTACAATAGCACACCAACAAAACCATAACTACCCCTTTTAGCAACACGTGTGAAGCAGATGAAGTCTCACCCGAGGTAGAGGCAGGGGTGGTTGTAGGACTCAAGTGTCTGCAACCTTAGCTGGGACACAGATATATGATTATAATACTTAACAGAGCACTTAGCGTCAATAGTTCATCAATATTCAACCAATAACTACTGTGTAGATATAACAGAGTATCGCATCATTCACACTGATCTAATGTAATTAAGCACTTAGCACAAACATATGGATCATATCTAGCATAAGCAAGCACTAAGCACATTCATAGAAGTCAGATCTAACATTCATAGCACAAAGCATAAGCATATCTATCTATCTATATCAAATCACTTAGCTAGAGAGTCATAAACACATTAAGACAAGCACAAAGCATAACAACACAATATTTACGTGGTTCACCCCCACCCCGGGGCTACGTCCACCAACTCTTCTTATTTATTTTCTTTAGTCAATCGGTTACAAGCACAGAGCCTCAAAACCCTTACTCCGCACATGACAGAAGATCTGCGCAACTCGCTAGATCCTTCTTCCTTGCGTTTCAACACTAAGCCTTCCACAATCTTGCTACAATGACTTGCACTTAGCTCTGCAAGTCTCTTACAGTCATGCACAAAGCAGTTACAGACTCTACTTGCACTTAGCATACATTCACATCACATAGATGCACCACCACTTCTATCTAGCTTAAGCATCTATTTATATATACAAAATAGGCCTAAACATGAGTAAACCCATGGGCCGATATCCCATTCTCGTTACATATTCCCATATCTCAAAAAAGACCCAAAAAGGACCCAAAAAGGGGTCGAGATCCTGTGATCTCTACTTCGTCTTGCGCTCCTCCTTCGACAGGCTGTCAAAGTCCAAAAATAGGTCAACCTTGACCATATATCAACCAAATCTGGTCAAGGGCCAACAGGATACATCTCTTCTCAGAGATAATCTGCCACCATTCTAGCGAGTCTTTCACTCTGTATTTTTAGAGTCTTTGTACATTTTCTCTCATTAATAGAAAATTGTGTATTACTGTATCTCTGTGTTTATGGTTTCATCTCTGATACATTTCTATTATATTATTGGATATCCAAGATATTTCTGTACATTTCTTTATTATATCTCTGCTCTCATTTTGTGTTGAAAATAATCCTGATCAGTGGTATCAGAGTAGACTGCTCTTGATTTTTTTTCAGTGCATGTCCCCAACGAGGTTTGAGTATAGAAAGTTGGGTCTTGATCTTGTATCTCTTGAGGACAATCACTCTCACACTCCCAAGAAAACCTCCATGGCGGAAGAAAAGAAAAATGACAGAGAAAACGATTCTATTAATCTGTTGCTTGAGCAAACTCTCATGCGACAGAGGGACAAAATGATAGAGAATTTTTCCCACATCCTTCAACGTCTGTCTATAATAACAGGCGTGTCTTCATCAAGCAGCCACTTTGGAGGCACCTTGCATTTTTAAGGTACAAGTTAATTTTGATATTCCCATATTTGAAGGACGAATAGATGCAGATTCCCTAGAAAAATGGTTAAATATGCCAGAAGGTTATTTCTCTGTTCACAATTTTTTCGACAGAGAAACGATCACCTTCACACTCCTTAAGGCTCTCCCCCATGTCAAACATTGGTGGGAAACTTACTGGGAGAAAAGTTACATAGAGGAGTCTGGAATATATGGGGCCGAGCCCACTTGGGATTTTTTTGTGGACAATATTACCTTGTTGGCAACTATGAGGAACAGTACATGAAATGGACCACACCGCAACAAGAGAGGATCCAAGTAGTTCCAGATTTCACCAATACCTTCCATATCTTGCGCACCAAGCTGGGTATCAAAGACTCCGAATGAAATTTGGTTTTGAAATATCGTGGGACTCTACACAGATATATCCAAACTGAAATGGATTTTATGGACATCTCATCACTTGATGCTACTTATCGATATGCTGTTAAAATCGAACAGAAATTTAAGCACCAGAACAAACGGGAGTTCGAGTCTGCAAATCCGCAATAAGCAAAGTATGATAAAGACGACCCTAAAAAATAGTCTCCCAAAACCAGTCCAAGACACATGAAAATAAGGGTCACAGAAAGACGAAGAAGGACATCGGAAAATGGTGTGATTTCCATAAAATCCCCTGACACAACACCAATGAATGTCACTCAAAACAGTCATTGATGGCTGTGATCAAAGACAAGGAGTCGAACCCTGATTCAGAATCTGATTTAGAAAATATTGATAGAAGATAGATCATCGATGCAGACCCCACTGCTATTGTCGCGACCACAACAATTCATCCAGAAGAACCAACAGATCTTGAAGAGGGGGAGCACCTTGTCCATTCACAAATGTGGGTGAAGGGGACCCCACTGCATTTTATTGTTGATAGCGGAAGCCAGAAGAACCTCATCTTCGTAGAGGTCGTCAAACAGTTGGGATTGTCGACAACACCACACCTGCAACCATACAACATCGGGTGGATTCGCCAGGGACGAGATCTTCGTGTCATCCAACAGTGTCGATTATCATACAGAATCCAACCCTTCAAGGATGAGGTATTGCATGATGTTTCCCCACTAGATGTCTATGATGTTCTCTTGGGCCAGCCATATATGTGGAAGCACCATGCTATCTATGAGTCTCGACCTTGTAGTTTCATCGTTACTCTAGGGAGTCATCTTTACATGATACCAGAGGTAGTTCCAACTATTGTCCCACCTAAACAATGGTGCAAGGTAGTATCTCATACTACAAAATTAAGCTTCTTCACAGTCTGTTCAAAGCGTGAACAAAAGAACACCACTGCAGCCTCAGTCCAAGCACCTTCTATCCAACAGAAGCAGGTCGGAAAGATTGCAAAAAAGTGTAAAGATTCCTTTTGCACACATGAATCTCATGTAGCCAGACTAGTTAAAAAGGTCCAACCCTTCCAGCCACAGGTTCGTGACAACCTTCAACAAGCTAAGCAACACAACTTCTCCAACAAGGCAATGAGCTCATCGAGATGCAAATTCAACAAACACGTTTCCCTCTCCCCCCAGTACTCAACGCAATGGAGACCATTTATTCCTAAGGAGGGATGATTGATCCAGGTGGATATCGGTGGCCACCCACCTTTTTCAACTGACTCAAAATAGTTTTCTCACAATTTTGGTAATTTATTATTTTTAGCAGTTTTTAACTTTCGGGGCCATTTTGAGGGTCTAAAAGAAGGTTTTTTGGGATCAAGCTTCATAATGATAGACAAAGGATCTGATTGAGCCCCCAAAATGAATCTCCTCAATGATACCTTTCCAACGAGATATCGTGCGCCCCAAACAGAGATCGTATGCCAAAGTTACGCCCCCGGGAAGTTGATACACCAAACTACCCAAAACGGGGTCCACAAAACTGTTGACTTTTCATCTTCCGGGGTTAGGGTTTTGGATTTTATTTATGATAAAAAGGCCTTTGGATCCTCATTGTAAAATCATCTTCTTGCGAATGCGAGTAGCGGACACATCTCTTTTCAGAGATAAGCTGCCACCATTCTAGCGAGTCTTTCACTCTGTATTTTTAAAGCCTTTGTACATTTTTGCTCATTAATAGAAAATTGTGTATTACTGTATCTTTGTGTTTATGGTTGCATATTTGATACATTTCTGTTATACTATTGGATATCCGAGATATCTCTATACATTTCTTTATTATATCTCCTCTCTCATTTCGTGCCAAAAATAATCCAGATCACTAACACTCCCCCTTAATGGAGAAATGAATTCTCTACAACTTCTACGTGATTTTTACATATTTCAAATTTTGGCTTTCCAAAAGGCTTGGTGACAACATCAGCGCCATCAATATTACAATAGATTAATTCAATTTCCTATTGTCTCTTCCTGGTATCATAACCAAACTGTAGACATAACCAATGGA
This sequence comes from Picea glauca, assembly GCA_000966675.3. Taxonomy (NCBI): domain Eukaryota; kingdom Viridiplantae; phylum Streptophyta; class Pinopsida; order Pinales; family Pinaceae; genus Picea; species Picea glauca. The sequence continues at coordinate 105,101 of JZKD02S0499741.1, read as the reverse complement.
CGCGTTCTTGGGGCACCACATTCACCAAGAACCACAAGATTTTACCAAGAACCACAAACTTTTAAGTTATGTTACCATGTTCTAAAAAAGTAAGAGAGGTTCTTCATTACAACCTTGGAATCACGGAGAATGAAAAAACGAGTGCTAATCTTGAGGTGTAGGAAGCCCGATTATCACCTCCCACGTGCATCTAATCTTACAATGGTGACTTCTACTCTCACATGCAAGTTCTTTTTCCATGTCCTCTATGAACTCATGCACAAACCTATATGAATGATCACAAAATTGTCAACGCGCACATCAAAACTCTTCTGGTTTTGCTACAATCTTCTTCATGTGCAAGTTTCTTCCAATAAATATTCTAGGCCCTCGGAGAGTTACACCTAGAGCTGTGATACCAAATTACCAAATTAGAAACACAAACACAATCGATTTATGTCTAAAGGCTTAGTTTATTAATAGATGGATTTAACCAAAGTTATAAAAATCTGAAAGGCGAAGCTTTTAGTAACCTCTAGTTTCATTTATCCATTATGTTTTCTAACAAAATAACGGTTAATATTAATATATATATTAATTTTATTTGATGATATAATTATTTTCAATGTAAAAATGAAAAGTATGATTTATTTTAGCGTTTCCACGTAAAAAGTTGAACCAACAATAACCCTTCAAATTTGATGTATGACCCTGCCTTCCAAAATTTGATCATGCCTGCGACATCACGATTTCCAAATGTCAAACGGTCAGCACCAAGGGCGCTTGGCAGCAATAGCAACAGGTTGTGCAGGCCGTTCCACAAATACTTGGCATGCGTCGCCTTCACAATATGGAATCTGGTTCAAACCCATGGATAAAACGGCTACAATCTCCAACAACATTTATGTAAACCTGCAGAACCGCGCCCACAGCAGAACCGTACCCAATAGAAGTAAACGAGTCCGGTTACTGCCCAGTGCCACTGCAATAGTATGCCCTCTGAGAAACAACATCTGAGGCAACCATTTGCCGGTGTAACACCTTTAAAGACTTAGGCTCCAAAGATTCTATCAACAGAGGGACAGCAATCACCCCACCAGTTTCACCTTTCAACAAACAAATTAATGGAAAACCTCTTTTGGTGCGACGAAGTAGACTACAACCAACAAAATCCACAAAAAAATAATTTTGTAATTTTGTATACGGCGTTGTTTAAACGTTTTAAGTTTTGATATTTTTCATTGGAATCAAAAGAGATAAATTTGAATGAAATCATCCATTTTTGTTATTTAAATTGCATTTTTGAATGCATCAATAAATTCAACATCCTTAAAAACTTTTAAAATACTTAAATTATTCAGACCTAATCACTTAAATTTATAATTTTAACAATTTATAACTAAATTTTAAACAACATCAACAAAAAAATATAAAAAAAACCAAAACATAAAACATAGAATAAATATG
>JZKD02S0499741.1:92364-103645 GCA_000966675.3 Picea glauca | reverse complement strand
GAATTTTCAAAACCATGGTTACATATCTCACCATCCTGCCTATGTTCAACACTTTTCTTCTTAATGAAGATATTGCCACAATAGATGCCATGTCAATGTGCAAACAACATTTCCATACATGCTACAGATAAAGAAGATTGGGAAAGACAACAACAAACTTTGGAAAATAGCTCGATGATAAATTGTAAAGGATGAATGACTCCATGCCCAATACTAAAGGCACAGGGTCTGCCAGGTTCTTGGAGACCTCGCAAGGAGGTCTCCATCCCAGTTGGAGCCAGATGTTAGCAATAACAAATGCATTGGCATTTTTTAAAGAATGATGCCTTATCTTGTAGGGAAAATTTGACTAGATTCCCGAGCTCAAAATGAAGATTTCAAAGCACCATTGGAAAGCTTAGGATTTCTAGATGTCGATCGACTATTCAAGCATGTAAAATGGACTCTCCATGACTGAGAAATTTGATTTTAAAAAAATCTGCGCTTTCACGAGCTAACTCGTCTTGAATTTTGCTAGTTAACTGGTGAAAGCTCTGCTTTTCATTAGCTAAGGAGCAGATTTTTGGGTAAATTAGCTGGTGAAAGTCTATCACGGCCAGAATAACTGAATTTTTGCCCAGATCGAGATTTTTAGAATTTGAATGGTTTGAAACCACTTCAAATGGACAATTGTTGAATTATCAAGTCTAATTCAAAGGCTAGTTTTGAGGGATAAGGTAAAAAAGAGGTTTTTCAACTACATTTGGCATCTTTTTCAAAGGCAGAATATCAGGGGTTTGAAGACACATCATCCAATTCGAATTTTMTCTTTGGAGGACCAAATCAAACAACCTTGGGAGTCTAAAAATGCACTTCATCAACAATCTACTACTCTTAGAGATCATTAGATAGGACCTTTTCCTATTTTGTTTTGATTTTCCATTTTTAGTATCCTAGATCCATTTTTATAGGATCTCATCCTACACTTGTTGTATCTATTTTGATTTGACTATTTTTACTAAATTTGATCCATCTTTCAAGGATCTAGATTTCATCTTGTAAGGCTATAAAGCCAAAGACATTTGGAGCACCAAAGGGAGGTTCAATCTAAGAGACATTTTCTAGCCATTGAATTTGACTTCTTATTCTGATAATAGAATCACAGTCCTCTTTTGTTTTCAATATCAGATTCNGGCGCAGTGGAGAGTGTGCGGTTGCACTGTAGTGCTTGTTGCACTCCTTGGAGCTCAATCTTGATTCTATTGTGCATTACTTCGTGCTTAGCCTCTTGTTTCTCTGCTATCTCCAACGAAGCATAATTCAGGGCCGCTATAATGAAATTGAAGTCATCTGAGGTGAGGATAGTCTACATTTTTGTCATAGAAGCTTTCGATTTATTCCAGGAGGAAGGCTTTGGGGGGGAAACCTTCCTTTTCTTCGAGGGGTCCTCCTCATCTCTAGGCAGTGTAACCTCACCTTTCTTCTGTTCAACTTCTGCGCCATCTATCTCTCCACCATCACCTCCTTGCTCTTGTGAGATGGAAGCAATCTTCCCAGATGCACTATCTAAATACTGAACCTCTTCAGTTTTCTTCGTCCTGCTAGGTCCGGGTGTATCCTGCGCAGTTTCTAGACTGTCTATATCAGATATTTCCATAGGGTCTGCTGGAATGAGGAGGTCCGTCGACTAGTCCTTGGTTATCTCCTCCAAGTCCTCCTCGATTAGCTTGTAGTAGGACTGAAGTTGTTGCTTGTGCTCGTCAGCGCGTACTGTGATGTAAATGAAATTGCAGTCTGTGCTGAACTTCATCAACATCTTGAACCTGTGTAAAGTATTCGGCATCATGCGAGGCTCGAACTGTATAGCTACCTTCAACTGGTTGTAGTATGTGTGAAATACAACATTAGACTGCCACTGTTTATTCATGTCGTTTGAATACCATAGTGTGTTGAACTTCGCAGCCAATGGTTCAAAGGGCTCGATGTCCCCAATGAATATATTGCTTCGCCATGTCGAAGTGCCATGTGTCGCTGTTCTGCTATCCCGATGAAGCTCCAATTTTGAAAATTTTCCTTCTGTGAGGTTCCCTCTGGAACTTTCTGTAACTTTTCAATATCAACCCTCTTCTTACTTAGATTTATAGCCTTCTTTCCAGTGAGCTTCGTCTCGGTATGCCTTCTTCCATTCTGATTCTTATCTTCTTTTAACATAGTTACTTCGCATTGTTAAAATTCTTTCCTAGAATTCATGGGTAGTACCTCTTCTTTGTCTGGGATAAGTACTTTAGTGTTCTGTGAGTCCTCTAATTTTCTTGCAGCTTCGACATCTGGGTCTCTAGTGCTGAATAACTTCGATTTGTTCTCCTGTTCTGCAATTAAGTGTGCGATCCTTCTAGTCATGAATTCTTTTAACTCCTGCTTTTGTTGTTCTAACACTGCTTCTTCTTCTTTCCTTCTGGCCTGGTCTCTTTCAATCCAAGGGATGGCTAGTAACATGGTAAATGGGGTGTTGTCTTCAATAAATTTAATAATCTCAAAATCTTCCTCTATCAAAGTTCCATTAGCATGCATAGGTATGCGAGCGAGCGTCCCACACATGTTTATTAGCTTTCCTATGAATAGTCCTATTCCTCCTAATGAAGGGATCATAATAGGCTTCCCTATAGCTTCCCAAGTTCTCTCTGTCATGATATTCACCTGTGTTTCCTCATCCAGAACACAGTCAATGTCGAAGTCTCCTAATCATGCTTCAATGCATTCTTTTTCCTTGAAGATCTCTGATAGTATGATATGTCGATGGTCATTCAGGGTTTCTTTCAATTGCAACAATACTTTCTCTGATTCTTCCCGGGATTCTGCCATTTTTTGATCTGCCTTAGGGTTTTCTTTATTCAGATTCATTTCTTCTAGCTTAGAAATCATTCTAGGGCAATCCAACACTTCATGGTCCATAGCTTTAGAAAAAATACAACTAGGTCTTTTCCCAGGGCATTCCTTAACAAGATGTCTCGGTCTTCTGCAACTATAACAAAGGGTTAATCCTCTCTTTCTTTTAAATGATTACCAGCCTTTCCAGTACTGCGCACTAGGATCATGGTAGTTAACCTGCAAAAAATTCTTTCTAGGATCCTGCATCCATTTGTTACTCCAAACATTCTTTCTATGCATAGGTATAACATATCTTTCACTATTCTTATCAGATCTATCAATATCAAATCTTCCTTCATCTATCAATACCCTAGTTTTTGAACTAGGACAAACTCTATTAAACATACCTAGATCCATATTCTAGAAACAAAAATTTCCACTTATCTTACTTCTATAGAGCACAAAGCTTCCAGATCTAAATCTTTTCACTATTCTTACCTTTATTAGAGAACATAGCTTGCAGATCTTACCTCTTTTAATCATAAATTCTCACTTTTACCTTTCTTAGAGCACAAAGCTTTCAGATCTTGCTTTTCTCCTTCAGATTCGACTCCTTTTCTTCAGATTGGGCTTCTTTATTTTAGCACAGAGATTTATAAATCAAGTAGAATACTGCACACTAGAGAGACATATCTATGCACATAGCTTTCACAACTTCAGCACGAATATTTACATAAAGCTCCTTCTTTATCAGTTCCCAACAATCATAGCTTCAGGTCCCAGCAAAAAAACCATTTGTTGGCACAGGGGCAGACCCAGGGTTCAACGCTACAATAGCACACCAACAAAACCATAACTACCCCTTTTAGCAACACGTGTGAAGCAGATGAAGTCTCACCCGAGGTAGAGGCAGGGGTGGTTGTAGGACTCAAGTGTCTGCAACCTTAGCTGGGACACAGATATATGATTATAATACTTAACAGAGCACTTAGCGTCAATAGTTCATCAATATTCAACCAATAACTACTGTGTAGATATAACAGAGTATCGCATCATTCACACTGATCTAATGTAATTAAGCACTTAGCACAAACATATGGATCATATCTAGCATAAGCAAGCACTAAGCACATTCATAGAAGTCAGATCTAACATTCATAGCACAAAGCATAAGCATATCTATCTATCTATATCAAATCACTTAGCTAGAGAGTCATAAACACATTAAGACAAGCACAAAGCATAACAACACAATATTTACGTGGTTCACCCCCACCCCGGGGCTACGTCCACCAACTCTTCTTATTTATTTTCTTTAGTCAATCGGTTACAAGCACAGAGCCTCAAAACCCTTACTCCGCACATGACAGAAGATCTGCGCAACTCGCTAGATCCTTCTTCCTTGCGTTTCAACACTAAGCCTTCCACAATCTTGCTACAATGACTTGCACTTAGCTCTGCAAGTCTCTTACAGTCATGCACAAAGCAGTTACAGACTCTACTTGCACTTAGCATACATTCACATCACATAGATGCACCACCACTTCTATCTAGCTTAAGCATCTATTTATATATACAAAATAGGCCTAAACATGAGTAAACCCATGGGCCGATATCCCATTCTCGTTACATATTCCCATATCTCAAAAAAGACCCAAAAAGGACCCAAAAAGGGGTCGAGATCCTGTGATCTCTACTTCGTCTTGCGCTCCTCCTTCGACAGGCTGTCAAAGTCCAAAAATAGGTCAACCTTGACCATATATCAACCAAATCTGGTCAAGGGCCAACAGGATACATCTCTTCTCAGAGATAATCTGCCACCATTCTAGCGAGTCTTTCACTCTGTATTTTTAGAGTCTTTGTACATTTTCTCTCATTAATAGAAAATTGTGTATTACTGTATCTCTGTGTTTATGGTTTCATCTCTGATACATTTCTATTATATTATTGGATATCCAAGATATTTCTGTACATTTCTTTATTATATCTCTGCTCTCATTTTGTGTTGAAAATAATCCTGATCAGTGGTATCAGAGTAGACTGCTCTTGATTTTTTTTCAGTGCATGTCCCCAACGAGGTTTGAGTATAGAAAGTTGGGTCTTGATCTTGTATCTCTTGAGGACAATCACTCTCACACTCCCAAGAAAACCTCCATGGCGGAAGAAAAGAAAAATGACAGAGAAAACGATTCTATTAATCTGTTGCTTGAGCAAACTCTCATGCGACAGAGGGACAAAATGATAGAGAATTTTTCCCACATCCTTCAACGTCTGTCTATAATAACAGGCGTGTCTTCATCAAGCAGCCACTTTGGAGGCACCTTGCATTTTTAAGGTACAAGTTAATTTTGATATTCCCATATTTGAAGGACGAATAGATGCAGATTCCCTAGAAAAATGGTTAAATATGCCAGAAGGTTATTTCTCTGTTCACAATTTTTTCGACAGAGAAACGATCACCTTCACACTCCTTAAGGCTCTCCCCCATGTCAAACATTGGTGGGAAACTTACTGGGAGAAAAGTTACATAGAGGAGTCTGGAATATATGGGGCCGAGCCCACTTGGGATTTTTTTGTGGACAATATTACCTTGTTGGCAACTATGAGGAACAGTACATGAAATGGACCACACCGCAACAAGAGAGGATCCAAGTAGTTCCAGATTTCACCAATACCTTCCATATCTTGCGCACCAAGCTGGGTATCAAAGACTCCGAATGAAATTTGGTTTTGAAATATCGTGGGACTCTACACAGATATATCCAAACTGAAATGGATTTTATGGACATCTCATCACTTGATGCTACTTATCGATATGCTGTTAAAATCGAACAGAAATTTAAGCACCAGAACAAACGGGAGTTCGAGTCTGCAAATCCGCAATAAGCAAAGTATGATAAAGACGACCCTAAAAAATAGTCTCCCAAAACCAGTCCAAGACACATGAAAATAAGGGTCACAGAAAGACGAAGAAGGACATCGGAAAATGGTGTGATTTCCATAAAATCCCCTGACACAACACCAATGAATGTCACTCAAAACAGTCATTGATGGCTGTGATCAAAGACAAGGAGTCGAACCCTGATTCAGAATCTGATTTAGAAAATATTGATAGAAGATAGATCATCGATGCAGACCCCACTGCTATTGTCGCGACCACAACAATTCATCCAGAAGAACCAACAGATCTTGAAGAGGGGGAGCACCTTGTCCATTCACAAATGTGGGTGAAGGGGACCCCACTGCATTTTATTGTTGATAGCGGAAGCCAGAAGAACCTCATCTTCGTAGAGGTCGTCAAACAGTTGGGATTGTCGACAACACCACACCTGCAACCATACAACATCGGGTGGATTCGCCAGGGACGAGATCTTCGTGTCATCCAACAGTGTCGATTATCATACAGAATCCAACCCTTCAAGGATGAGGTATTGCATGATGTTTCCCCACTAGATGTCTATGATGTTCTCTTGGGCCAGCCATATATGTGGAAGCACCATGCTATCTATGAGTCTCGACCTTGTAGTTTCATCGTTACTCTAGGGAGTCATCTTTACATGATACCAGAGGTAGTTCCAACTATTGTCCCACCTAAACAATGGTGCAAGGTAGTATCTCATACTACAAAATTAAGCTTCTTCACAGTCTGTTCAAAGCGTGAACAAAAGAACACCACTGCAGCCTCAGTCCAAGCACCTTCTATCCAACAGAAGCAGGTCGGAAAGATTGCAAAAAAGTGTAAAGATTCCTTTTGCACACATGAATCTCATGTAGCCAGACTAGTTAAAAAGGTCCAACCCTTCCAGCCACAGGTTCGTGACAACCTTCAACAAGCTAAGCAACACAACTTCTCCAACAAGGCAATGAGCTCATCGAGATGCAAATTCAACAAACACGTTTCCCTCTCCCCCCAGTACTCAACGCAATGGAGACCATTTATTCCTAAGGAGGGATGATTGATCCAGGTGGATATCGGTGGCCACCCACCTTTTTCAACTGACTCAAAATAGTTTTCTCACAATTTTGGTAATTTATTATTTTTAGCAGTTTTTAACTTTCGGGGCCATTTTGAGGGTCTAAAAGAAGGTTTTTTGGGATCAAGCTTCATAATGATAGACAAAGGATCTGATTGAGCCCCCAAAATGAATCTCCTCAATGATACCTTTCCAACGAGATATCGTGCGCCCCAAACAGAGATCGTATGCCAAAGTTACGCCCCCGGGAAGTTGATACACCAAACTACCCAAAACGGGGTCCACAAAACTGTTGACTTTTCATCTTCCGGGGTTAGGGTTTTGGATTTTATTTATGATAAAAAGGCCTTTGGATCCTCATTGTAAAATCATCTTCTTGCGAATGCGAGTAGCGGACACATCTCTTTTCAGAGATAAGCTGCCACCATTCTAGCGAGTCTTTCACTCTGTATTTTTAAAGCCTTTGTACATTTTTGCTCATTAATAGAAAATTGTGTATTACTGTATCTTTGTGTTTATGGTTGCATATTTGATACATTTCTGTTATACTATTGGATATCCGAGATATCTCTATACATTTCTTTATTATATCTCCTCTCTCATTTCGTGCCAAAAATAATCCAGATCACTAACACTCCCCCTTAATGGAGAAATGAATTCTCTACAACTTCTACGTGATTTTTACATATTTCAAATTTTGGCTTTCCAAAAGGCTTGGTGACAACATCAGCGCCATCAATATTACAATAGATTAATTCAATTTCCTATTGTCTCTTCCTGGTATCATAACCAAACTGTAGACATAACCAATGGACGCGTTCTTGGGGCACCACATTCACCAAGAACCACAAGATTTTACCAAGAACCACAAACTTTTAAGTTATGTTACCATGTTCTAAAAAAGTAAGAGAGGTTCTTCATTACAACCTTGGAATCACGGAGAATGAAAAAACGAGTGCTAATCTTGAGGTGTAGGAAGCCCGATTATCACCTCCCACGTGCATCTAATCTTACAATGGTGACTTCTACTCTCACATGCAAGTTCTTTTTCCATGTCCTCTATGAACTCATGCACAAACCTATATGAATGATCACAAAATTGTCAACGCGCACATCAAAACTCTTCTGGTTTTGCTACAATCTTCTTCATGTGCAAGTTTCTTCCAATAAATATTCTAGGCCCTCGGAGAGTTACACCTAGAGCTGTGATACCAAATTACCAAATTAGAAACACAAACACAATCGATTTATGTCTAAAGGCTTAGTTTATTAATAGATGGATTTAACCAAAGTTATAAAAATCTGAAAGGCGAAGCTTTTAGTAACCTCTAGTTTCATTTATCCATTATGTTTTCTAACAAAATAACGGTTAATATTAATATATATATTAATTTTATTTGATGATATAATTATTTTCAATGTAAAAATGAAAAGTATGATTTATTTTAGCGTTTCCACGTAAAAAGTTGAACCAACAATAACCCTTCAAATTTGATGTATGACCCTGCCTTCCAAAATTTGATCATGCCTGCGACATCACGATTTCCAAATGTCAAACGGTCAGCACCAAGGGCGCTTGGCAGCAATAGCAACAGGTTGTGCAGGCCGTTCCACAAATACTTGGCATGCGTCGCCTTCACAATATGGAATCTGGTTCAAACCCATGGATAAAACGGCTACAATCTCCAACAACATTTATGTAAACCTGCAGAACCGCGCCCACAGCAGAACCGTACCCAATAGAAGTAAACGAGTCCGGTTACTGCCCAGTGCCACTGCAATAGTATGCCCTCTGAGAAACAACATCTGAGGCAACCATTTGCCGGTGTAACACCTTTAAAGACTTAGGCTCCAAAGATTCTATCAACAGAGGGACAGCAATCACCCCACCAGTTTCACCTTTCAACAAACAAATTAATGGAAAACCTCTTTTGGTGCGACGAAGTAGACTACAACCAACAAAATCCACAAAAAAATAATTTTGTAATTTTGTATACGGCGTTGTTTAAACGTTTTAAGTTTTGATATTTTTCATTGGAATCAAAAGAGATAAATTTGAATGAAATCATCCATTTTTGTTATTTAAATTGCATTTTTGAATGCATCAATAAATTCAACATCCTTAAAAACTTTTAAAATACTTAAATTATTCAGACCTAATCACTTAAATTTATAATTTTAACAATTTATAACTAAATTTTAAACAACATCAACAAAAAAATATAAAAAAAACCAAAACATAAAACATAGAATAAATATGAGGACGATACATGATTACATTACATCGAAGAAACTGAAACAAAAGCTCCATTTTGATTGAGGATTTTGTTCACACTTGCATGTAGCCTTTCCTCGATCCACATAGCATATTTTCCCTCTTTGATTTATTTTGCAGGGTGGAGATTCGATCTGGCAACCTTATAGTAGTGGCCAAGTGGGTAAAATAAACATCGTCTATGGGATCTAAGAGTTGATTTATATGAGATATTAGCTCAAACTGGGTGTTAATTGTAATCGATTCAATTATGATCATTTGCATATTTATATCTTCTCCAGAGTTTGATCGATTGTGTTAATAAATTCCCGTGGCTCTGCATGATTTGTCATGTGAAAAGGTAAGTATGGGAGATATATGTGTTTACTGTTCTAATTTTATGGTAGAGGAGGCAGTCTAATTTTTTTATTAGAAGGCGAGACAAAGTGGTCCACTCTTGTATAAATCCACGAAGAACGACAAGACCCTGTGCTGCCGAAAAGCACGTTGATCTATTGAAAAGGGGAAAACTCAGAGTGCTAAGTTTGAAATCGAGAAGTTCAATGGCAATTTTTTTTTCGAGATCTAGAAGGTTAAGATGCACGATGTGCTCGTGCAACAAGGCATGGTGAAGGCAATTTTGGGAGAAGCAAAACAACCCACAACCATAATAGATGAAGACTGGGATGAGATCGATGCGAGAGCACTGAGTGCCATACGCCTGTGTTTAGTCGATGATGTTATGTTCAACATTGTTGCAGAGAAGACAACATCCGGTTTGTGAACGAAGTTGGAAAGCCTGTATATGAAGAAATCCTTGACGAACAAGATCTTCCTGAAAAGACAATTGTATAGTTTGCGGATGAAGGAAGGTACGAAAATAGCTGATTATTTAAATACTTTTAATACTCTCTTAGTTCAGTTGACTAGCATGGGAGTAAAATTCGATTCTGAAGAGAAGGAAATTACATTATTGTGTTCTTTGCCCGCGTCATGGGATCACTTTGTTACCTCTATTAGTTTCAGCACAATAGAAAGTATTAAGTTTGATGTTATTGTTGGAGCACTGCTCTCTGAGGAAACAAGGAAGAAAACCAATTCAGAAACCTCTACATCTGAGGCGATGATGGTCAGAGGCAGACCTAAAGAAAGAGGACAGGGTCAAAGGGATTTCTCTCGGTCAAAGTGGAAGGGCAAAAAGAGCAATCTTAAGAGTTGGTTTTGTGGAAAATTGGGACACTTGAAGAAGGACTGTTGGAAGCGACAACAAGCCTCCAAAGATGACCCTCCAAATGAAATGAAGGAAGTGAACACAACTGAAACATGTTTAGCAACAGGTTCATGTATGAATGATGAAGTTTTATCCATTAGTATTGGTTCATGTCATGATCAACAATGGTTATTAGATTCTGGTGCTTCAAATCACATGTGTCTTCATAGACACTGGTTTGTTACTTACCAGTCTATAAATGATGGAATAGTTTACATGGGAAATGATATCTCGTGTAAAGTTGTGGGAATTGACAGCATTCGAATTAAGATGTTTGATGGAACTGTTAAAATAATAACTAATGTGAGACATGCAACTGAGCTTAGGAAGAACCTAATTTCTTTGGGAGTCTTAGACACTGGAGAATATAAGAGTATTGTTCAAGGTGGAGTTATGAAGGTCTACAAAGGAATCCTACTAGTCATGAAGGCAAAGAAGGTTGGTAACCTGTTTCTGTTAGAAGGAAGAACCGAGTCAGATCATGCGACAACTGTATCCGAGAATGAAAGTGATTTTGTTCGAATGTGGCATCAACGGTTGGGACATATGAGCGAAATAGTATTGAAGGTATTATCTGATCGCAAGTTACTTCCTAGTCTAAAGTTTTTAATGTTAGATTTCTGCAAGCTCTGTATATATGGAAAGTAGAATAGGCAGAAATTTAAAACCGGAAGACACACTAGTGAGGGAATCCTTGACTATATCCATTCTAATGTTTGGGGACCATCCCCTACTATTTCATATGGATGATCATCATATTTTGTAACTTTTATAGATGATTTCTCTAGGAAGGTTTGGATCTATATGTTAAAAAGAAAGGTTGATGTATTTACTGTTTTCAAGCAATTTAGAGCTTTGGTAGAAAAGAGCATTGGTAGGTCCATTAAATGTTTAAGAACTGATAATGGTGGTGAATTTACATCAATGGAATTTGAG
>JZKD02S0499741.1:69337-84654 GCA_000966675.3 Picea glauca | reverse complement strand
GATGTTCGATGGTATTGTTAGGGAATTAATGGATGTTAGATATGTACATGAGCTTAAATCAATTTTTCTTTCATTGGGAGTGTTGGATTCTTGTGGATATAAGTATACAGGTCAATGTGGAGCTCCCATAGTGTCAAAAGGTAATTTAGTGGTGATGAAGGCAACAAAGGTTGATAACCTTTATAAGATGGAAGGAAGTACTGAAGTAGCATCTAAAGTGACGGATGTATCTTCTTGTTTATGGAAGAAGCATCAAGATCGTACGAGCAAGAAAGAATTGCAGGTACTGGTAAGAGATAAATCATTTCCAGACTTAAAATCTGTGTTTATAAATTCCTATTTGTTTTATATCTCTGCAAGTTATGATGATGGCATAAAGGGATGTTGTGTGTGGGATCCTACTTCTCACAAGGTCATCATTGAAAGAGATATAGTATGTATGGAACAACCAAAAGGGTTGATTCAAGATTGCAATGGTAAATTTGTTTGCATGCTAAATAATTCATTGTATGGCCTATTGGTACCCAGGCAAATATACAAGATGTTTGAATCCTTCATAGTGAGTCAGAATTATTCAAAGGGTAGGAATGACTATACAGTTTATAGTACATTCACAGTCTTGATGTTCTTTGTTGATGATATGCTCGATGTAAGACGAAGCATGGATAAAACCAGTAAGAAAATGACTCAGGTGGACATGACAATTCAGATGAGGGATCAAGGAGCAACAAAACAAATTATGGGCATGGAAGTACATAGATATGGTAATGGTAAATTGTGGTTGGAGTTCAATATGAACATTGTAAAACTAGTTTTTATCCCTCTTGCTTTCCATTATAAGTTTTCTTCAAGTATAGGGCTTGTCTATAAAGAAGAAATTGTTATGTCTCATGTAAGTTCAGTAGGAGGTCTGTTGTATGCGATGAAATGGTTAAGACCAGATGTTTCACATGCTAATGATGTTGTCAGATACGTGACAGATTTAGGTGTTACAGTGAAATGGGTGCTTCGGCATTTGAGAAGCACAGATGTCACCTATACTGGTTACACTGAGATAGCCTGTGATAACTGTAATGTATATTTTACAGGTGTTTTGGATAGAACGAGATATATCACTAAATATGTTTCACAACAAAGTTGTGGAAGACATGTTGGAGGTGGAGTGACCCCTCAGGAAATCCAAACTTGTGCAAGTCCCACAGGCGAGATCATGAAATTGGTTTTATTAGAAAAGTTGCAGTGGTTCTTGGCTTCTCTTGGCTTACAGAAAAGGTGATGAACAAAGGAAGGAGCAAGGTATTAGGTTAATTGTTGTCAAGGTGGAGATTGTTGGGATTTGGTGACAACGAATTCTTCCAATGATGGATATGGATCCTATTATTCTGCATTGGTTACAACCAAATAGACCAAGTTAGAATATGGATAGGGATTGCATTTATTATCCAGTTTCTTGTAAATGTATATAAATACATGTAAGCCTGTAGAGGTAAAAACCACTGTGAGAGACTGAATGTGTGAGAGACTTGCAAATCTGATGTAATCTCCATGATCTGAATAATAAGACAATTGATGCCTATGCTTGGTGGGCGTAGGCCAACATTTGGGTGAACCACATGAAATCCCTGTCTATTATCTGTGTGTGATTGTTAATTATCATTGTGAATTGTGATTTCCGCATTGACAATTATAACAACATAGGCTGAATCAACATAGATATACATATATTTCAAAATGGAAGGCCATCTGACTAAAAAGAGAGAGTTCCTTCTCTGGCCAATAAAAAATCACTAATTGGACTTGTAGCAACTTATCCCTATGCTATGTATAGATTGTTACAAATGAGTGAAATAGAAAAAATAGTTTACAAAGCATAAAAAACTAACTAACGTATCTTTAGAGTGGTCTCCATTATCCATGCATGTTCTATTTTCATTGGCTGCTCATTTCGGGACTGAACTTATTGATCCACTTCCTATGCCATGGAACCTTGAGAAGAAGCGGGGTACTAGAGATTTACATGATTGTGCATCAAAGTCTGTCGATTCAAAAAGAGGATGCAATATAGTCTAAATCAACATAGATATACATAGATTTCAAAATGCAAGGCCATTTGACTAAAAAGAGAGTTCCTTCTCTGGCCAATAAAAAATCTCTAATTGGACTTGTAACAACTTATCCCTATGCCATGTATAGATTCTTACAAACATGTGCAATAGAAAAATTACTTTACAAAGCATAAAAACCTGACTAATGTAGCTTTAGAGTGGTGTCCACTATCCATGCATGTTCTATTTTCAGTAGCTGCTCATTTCGAGGATGAATTTCTTGATCCACTTCCTATGCCACAAAACCTTCAGAAGAAGCGGGGGATTGGAGATTTACATGATTCTGCACCAAATGCTGCGAATTTTTTGGCTTTCCTAATAGAGCGAGCAGATTTTTCTAGCCTGCTTCTTCACTTCTCTGAGAATGATGGTTGTCTCTTTGTCATGTCGTTGATTTTCCTCCTCCAATTTAGCTTCAAACTTATAAATATTTCCTTTATGAGTTTCCAATTCAAACTGCTATGTTCCCACGACTTCCCTAATTTCCTTGGCTTCACAGGTTGAGCAATGGCATGGATATTTGTTGTGTCATCACATTACATTCCCATACATATTGCATGTAAGAGGAGCCTTGATACCTTCAGACAATCATACAGAGATCAAAATCTGGTTGCAAAGGTAGAAGATACCTGAATTGTATGAAAAGTGAGGCCCGACATCCATTCTTGTGGTATTTAAATTGGTGAGATGATGAGTTTTGTGCACTTCCATGCAATTCGAACTAATAAAACAATGTGGGAGATGGTATAAATGATTTTCAGTATTTCCCACATTCCTCATACAGAAACACCTGATCATAATTTAAGGCGAACACAAGCGAAGGGTATGACATGTGCCAAGCGGTACATCTTGTTGATGTGGGTGACAATGTGGTGTCCTATATTCGATCAGTGATGCTTGCTTCCTACTTGTGGTGTGGGAAGTCAGAACATCGCCTTTAATTAGAGCCATGTGTTATAAAACTTTTAAATGAGCCACATGGTCCATGTGTTATAAATTTTTAAATGAGTCACATGGTCCAGAATAAGGTAGAAGGTGATATGAGAAAACACCATTAATTTTAATTTTCCCTTGCTCTAGGGATCGAACCTCTTTTTATAGTGCATTAACCCTGATGTTTAGATGTCGATGAACATGATACTATTAAATAGACTAGAACTTCTACCCTTCTTGTATAATTATTTGATATTTCCTTTGCAAACTAAGGTGTTGGCATTTGTCAAGGTTTTGGAGGCCATTAATAACCAATTCTGAGTCCCCTACTACAACAACATCATTTCTCTGGTTCTTCCCTATGATTTTTAATCACATATAGACTGCCAATGCCTAAAATTTATTATTGGAAGAGTATCTTGGGCCCAGAGTGAACGAAAGCACCTCTGATCCCGTAGATTCGTAAAGCACTCCCCCCACACTTGTCACCACTCTATATAAACCTTGATTATTACTAAATCCCAACCACTAGAAAAATGTATTACTGCTTCATTTATAAACTCATAAGAATCAAATAAAATTGTGCACAATATGCATATTATCGACTACCCATGGTGGAATTCTAGATATGTATAAATTTTAATACCATTAATAGTACCAGAGTCATTCTCTTCGTGGTTACTTTCGAACTAAGATTTCTCTCCAATACATTATAATATTTTATCCCATTGGGATTTTTTAAACCTCTACAATATAACTTCTCTTAAATTCATTAAATAGAAGGGATTAGCTACTATGCAACTTCTTCTTGTTATTCCTAATGGAATGATATGGTTTGGTTTTCTATTAAAATTATTGTACTTCATGGTGTGAAGGTTTATATCCTTTCCTTTAAGTTTATGGATTCTTTATGGTAGTTTTTTTCATATGATATCTTATTGTTGATTTTTTTGTTATTCATGTATGTTTATATGATTGATATTGCATATCTTGGATGAGATATTATTCACATGGGTATTAAAATTATCAATATGTTACGTCTTTTTGTTAGTCTACACATGAATCTAGGGTTTAATTTAGTGCCAACAATTGGGTTTGTTGCTGAGATAAAGTGAAGTTCCCTATAGAAAGGATAGTTTTTCATGGAAACATGCTAAGAGTGTGATTCAAGAGTGGTTATAGGAGAAGGAAATTGAATTCACTAAGAGAAGTACATGTTTTAGAAAAAAATGAGGTTTTCTTTATTGAATTTCCTTACCTTCACCATAAGTGGTTGAAAAAATAGACAGGGATTCGACCTCAACAAAGAAATTTTGAGCCTATTGAAACCTCATATAAAATTGATAATCCATAGGCTAAACCAATGGATTGATAGTGGAAACAAGTCAAATAAGGGTATGTTGTGGGATTTATATTGAATATTGTTCTTCCTTTAGTGTTTCCGAGAAATAATTTTAAGAAGGATCTAGAGGGAAACTATTGGAAATATTCCACTATGGACCAAGAATTTGCTTGTTGACAAAGCAATAATGAATATGTTTCCTGATAAGATGGAGGATTAAATTGTTGTGTAATGGGAGTTTAGGTGAAAGAAGGATGAGAAGGGGTTAGGAAACAGACAAAGCCATGGATCCATAATTAAAGAAGTCATATATATATTCCCATGCCAAAAAAGTGCAATGCTATGAAAGACGCCATATGAAAAGTGCAATTCGGTGATAGTGGAAGATGGAGGCATGACATATTATATAGAAATAGATTAGTAGAGTAAAGAGAATGTAAGGGAAAATACAAGACAATATGGGAGAGAACATGAGAGAGAAGACCAAAAAGAAGATGAAGAGGATGGAGAGAATGAATGATGAAGGTGAGGAAGAAGAATAAATTAAAGAGAATTGTAATATCCCCAGGTAAAACCCCATTTGTAATTATCAATTGTAAACATGTTTGGTTAGGCTGGTGAGCCGAGTTATAATAAGCTAGAATGATTATGTGATGATTAAGCTAGAGATCCTAGGGTGCTAAGGCCATGAGCCTATTTTGTATATGTAACTATGCAAATCATTAATAAAAATTACACATCGCTGTGTGTAGACCAACCACGAAGAAAGAGTTATGGGGGACTAAGCTCTACTAGGTAGGGTGAGGGAGGGGGCTAAGTGTCTAGGCCTAGAGGCTAAGCTAGAGGGATTACCTCTAAGGGAATAATATTTTATTATTATTATATCCTAAAGGCTAAGTTGGACATGAATGATGTTGTCCTAAGTTCCTGGGAAAGGGAATGAGTGAGAAGTAGAATGTATGTGGCTGCAGGTAGACAGGTTTCAACCTGGGTGCATGAAGTTATAGCTGGAAATCCAACCTGTTAGGGGGTTCTCTCCCCATTCTTCCATTCTCGGTCTAACTCGCTTAGCCTCCATCGTCAGCCTATGTATCTAGTACACACCTTGGAATCCTGTTGTGGTACTTGAGTTATCCCGTGTGTCTCTTGTAAGCCGGATGCATTTTGTATTTGTCTGAGCTGTGTTGTGTATTAGTGTTGGTTGTTTTCATTTTCGGTGTCCATACACATTTGTTGTTGTTTTTTTCCTCACCATGATGGAATTGAGTCGAAGATGGTTGAAGAAGCAGGTTGTCAGGCTTATGAGAAACTCTCTCCAGGTAAGAGAGTGTGCTGAGAAAGTGAGTTCTCCTGGAGGGAGTCCCGTAGCTTCTACAGAGATCTGAGAATTCTGGTTCGACCTATTACTGAAGCCCAAGGTAAGGGAGGTGGAGCAGTCGATGGACTGTGTGACAGTGAAGGTGTATACTCCTGGGGTGGGACAGGCATGTGGGGAATGAGACTCTGTGAGAAATGGGCGTAAGTGGCTCCTGGGAGAGAATCCTTCCTCTTAAACTGTGTGATTTTTTGTTGTTGACATCACCTATGTCCGTTTGACATAAAATTTGATTGAAGAAGTAGGTTGTTAGTCTTGTGAGAAACCCTCCCAGGTGAGAGAGTTTGTTGGGAAGTGAGTTCTCCTGGAAGGGAGTCCCGTAACAACTACAGTACTTTGAGACTTCTGGTCCAGCCTGCTGCTGAAGCCAAAGGTAAGGGAGGTGTAGTAGCCGATGGACTTGTATTAGTGAAGGTGTACCCTCCCGGGGTGGAGCAGGCGTGTAGGGAATGAGGGTCTTTGGGTTGGGGGCGTAAGTGGCACCTAGAATAAAAGATCCTTCTTGTTGTTTTATGCAACTTCCTTGTTGTCCTTGCCAAGCCTATAATTCCCTTGCCCAGTGGATTTTAGTCCCAGCTCGTGGGTGACCCACTACTAATCATGATGAGCAGTGTGGTCTAAGGCTGGGAGGTTCATGGAAGGTGTGGACGTAGTTGGTGGTCTTCTAATAAAAGATAAGTACCACTTTTTTTTCATTTACATGCTGTGTAATAGTACATATATTGTAATTGATGAGTATTGTCTGTGTATGTTGTATATGCTTCATGTGTAGGATTACTGTTATTTCTTCATTAATATGTGATATATATGTAGAATATCCATTCTATGTTTATATGGATGTGTATGTTTTTCCGCAAAGTATCTCTGTGCGGCATAGCCAGTAGTTTAAGGCTAGAGCTATCACAGATCAGAGTAGAGTAACAGAGCTGCAGGAGGCATGTTTCCCAACGGGTTATGGCTAGGTATAGTATCAAATTGGTATCAGAGCTGAGTGAAGTGCTAGGATGTTACAAAATGGTATCAGAGCCATGGTTTCAACACTAAGCTTGGATGGGCCATGTTAGTGGAAGTTGAAGCAAAAGTTTCAGAAAAGAATCGTTGTTGAAATGGACAAAATTTAAGTTCAAAGCCCATGGTTCGTACCTTGAACCTGGAGGGGCCATGGACAAGAAATTCGAAGTAGGAAGTCCAGATAATTTTTATGTACAGAGTGCTAGAAGGGCATTGAAAGAACACTTGGACTTTGTTCGGAACACAAGAGGCGTAATAAGTTTAAGAAATGGCCACAGAGAAAGAAATCACAACATTTGTGGTGTTGGGGCCATAGGATCTATTCAGGAGAAGGGGAATCCTTCATGATCGTCATATTTGGAGAAAGTGTAGGAGGGTTAAATTGGAAGCCCTTCAGACTTCGCGACTTTGGTGAATTTAGGTGAAAAAATAAGAGAAGGGTCGAAGCCCAAATCTCCGAAGTCCCAGAGGATATCAACACCGTAGATTTGGGGAGAAGCCTTACCGTTGGATCAAGCCAAGTTAAATGGGGAAAACATGTGGTGAAGAGCGGATCAGAGCCGCCGGAGCTACACACAATTGGTTGTGAGTCGTAGAAGTGGGGTGTGCTAGTGCACAAACTTCCGAAGCCTGAAGTCCTGAAGCAAAAGAGAAGATGTGGCGGGGAAGGATGATGTCGCCAGTGGTGATGTGGACCTTCCTAGACATGCCACGTGACACCACCTTAGATGGTGAAAACTGTACTATGTGGAGTCGGAGGGTAAATAAGTCTGGAAATTAGGAATTCGGGAGACTGGAAGGAAGCAGGCGTAAAAAATTTCGAAGCTCGAAATTACAGAATAATGTGGCATGGTGATGTCATCAGGAATGACATGGACCCATGGGATTTGTGCCATGTGTCAGTGGGTTTTGGACTTGCCAAATATTGAAATTTCATTTGGAACATGACATGTGTAAGATGCTTGATTGGGCCACATGTCTGTTTCTAATGTTACTCCACGTGGACCTCCTATCAAGTATGGGTGGTGGGGCCCTGATGGTCACAGTGGAAAGTGGCACTAGTTGTGAAATCCTGAGACTTGACACTCCGAAAGAATGTTTCATAAAGGAACGAAAGGAAGAACTTTCAAAAGTTTTGTAATGCCGAGGTGACGAGACGTAATGACGTCACCAAATGTGACATGTTAGTGTTCAAACATTGAAACCTGGGGGCCCAGAGGACGCATGGTACTAGATGCCGTAGTCAAGAGACCACTCCAAAAGAATGTTTCATAAAGGAACGAAAGGAAGAACTTTCAAAAGTTTCGTAACGTCGAGGTGACGAGACGTAATGATGTCACCAAATGTGACATTTTAGTGTTATAACATTGAAACCTAGGGGCCCAGAGGACGCATGGCACTAGATGCCGCAGTCCGGAGACCGGACTCTCCAGAAGAATATTGCTATGTTATTCAGTGGAGGGATGACCCACCGTTAAAAGAAGAAAGGTAAGGGGAGGGGTGAGGAATTGATTACAAGTCGTATTCCCCACCAATGTGACTTGCGTGAAGATTAAACACTATATGAAAATAGTCATATTCGCTTGTTGAGGGTTATATTGCATCTCAGATGTTGGTTCTTAATGAACAGTGGACCGTAGATCCACTCTCCACACTTCATGAGTTTGTCCATTCGACACTCTAGGGATTTACAATGACTTGGGTTAGGAACTTTCGAAGCCTGGAGACTCGATGTCCCGAATAAGTGCCTATCGACCTAGCGCTTGTCCACAACCCATGGTCGCATGGGTTGTGGGATAAGAGAAAGGGGCTAGTGCTCGAAAACTATGTTAAATAAGGGAAAAGGGGTTAGGAAGGAAGCAGGTGGGTTTCGTCTGGTTCGAACCTGCATCAAAAAAATATTGAAGACTTGGGAACTTTATGATAGGGTCCAGCAAAGATCTAAGAGCCATTAGCTTAGAGAAAAGATATCGCTGCACAAGAAGTGCATCGGAGAAGAATCACAAATTTTAAAGGATCATAGCTTTCTGCTCAAGACTCAAAATTGAGCAAGGAATCCATGATTGGGAAGGTCTCGGAAAGAGGATTCCATATGTAATGGTTACATTAAAAAAAGAAAAGTGCTAGAGATGTCTTTAGATAGAAGAAAGAAGGAAGAAGGACATGGAAAATCCTTTATTCTACATCTGAGATTTTTCAGAAGTCAATGGATCATATGTTGTGTTCGATAAGCAGCATGGAAACCTCAAATGGAATTCTTGTTGGGGAAGACAGTCCAGGTGACAATATTTACACATCAAATGTAAATGATAGGTGGAGAAAACCATATGAAATACATAATAATGCTTGAACCATAAGTTCATATGGAGATGCAAAGCATGGGAATAATGAAGGTTTTATGGAATATGAAAGAGTTTGGAGATAATATGTGACATCTCCAAGGATCAGTCCTACAGATTGGAGGTAGCACCTCCATTATTGCTATCAAAATACGCAGTGGAAGCATGGAATGAAGGTCATCAAATATGGCATGACATAAGTTGAATATGCATGTCATAAGGCTAAATAAAATTGCTTCAAGAAATAAGTTGGTGTTAAATATCCAAGGTTACTCAGAGAACATGACTGGAATTATAATTCGTTCATGTAGGAGCTAAGTCAGAGGAATCAAAATAATAATGGAATGCTGAAAATTAATATTAGGATAATATGTGATGGCAAGTATGCAAAGTAGACAAGGAAAAAATCTTGTATGGAGTCAAGTCCATGAACATCCTAAGATAATGGAAGAATAAATCATGAGATAGATATCCAACTAATAGGAATGCATGTTGAAACTCCAGGGAGGAAAGATAGAATAATAGAGGATTGTTTTTGCACTCCAAAGGTGTTAAGGTATTTCCATAAGAGCATGGAATTATCAAGTCAAGAATAATTTAAAAGAGAAGTGACTTCTAAAGAGAAATCAATAAGGAACCAGTAAGAAGAAAACAGTTCTATGCATGGTTTTGAATGTAGAGGATATGGTGCCTGAAAATAATCCATCTTAAGTAGCATAGAGCCATGAATGACAACCCAAAAGGTTGGAGGCATCACCTGAATCTATGATGGTAAGGTAAAATAAGTACTCTCAGTTAATTCTATGAAGCTAGCAAATGAGGCATATGTGCATCCTTACAATATGCTAGAGATTGCATAGGCAAGTGACGTTTGAGGCTAGTTGGAAAAGAGAAGAGGAGAGTACAAGAAAACCTCAAGTACTAAAGTATTCCATCAGGAAAGGGCTGAAGAAGTTCAGTCTTGAAGAGTAACTGGAGATTGAAGAATCCAGAGTCTCTAAAACAACTTGGTTTGGAACTTAATTCATCCAAGTATGAGTTGGGATAGTTGGGTCTAGGAAATTAATGAAAGATGAAGGTTAATATCAACTTTGTTTGGGACTCTAAATGCAAAAGAAACCAATAGTGATTTGGCTAGAAATTTCTCAGGTCAGAACTAATCATGTACACTGCTTACAATGGGAGCACAAGAAGATCCAAGAATCTAGGAAGAATTGTAGACTTCTGGGATCAACAAGGAATTTTTTTATAGGGAGAATGAAGTTTCTGCAATTTCTATGGCAGCAAGTATGTTATGGCTTGATTGGGTCAGCGAGAGGAAATAATGCTTGCATGTTTGCAAGTGTTGTTGATAATGTTACTACATAAGGATGGAAGCAACAAAAAGCTGAAGTGTTGGTTATAAGTTTGATAGAAGAAGCATGAAAGCTTCTATTGTCATCAGACATTCAGGTAGTATAAAATTTATTAATGGCAGTCATGCAGGTATGAGTTTATTACTCTTATTACATAATTGCTTAAAGGGATTTAGGTAAGAATTTACTCAGCTAGAGTTATTTATAAAATCACATGTTTACATTATTGAATGCATACCACTGGATGTGGTAAAGGCTAGAGGCTTGTATTAATTCAGAGATTCTTAGCTTTGAATGCACACACTGACATATGATAATGTCATGTTAATTTGGTTGTTGGGTAATAACCAAAGAATTAAAAGATAAGAACTTATTATAGGAATGAATGCCAATAAGCTAGTCATGTATGAGACTAGGACATGGTTGGATATGGCAAGGTATGGATATGGAAAGGTTATGAACCACACATGTACTAAAAGTTTCCTACCTTTAAATAAAACTTGGACTGCAACATTTTTGCTAACACTAATGAATACCACAAAATTATATTCTTGGTGTAGTGTTCGGGTTGAAAAGGAAGTCATCCAATTAAATGGGAAGACAATAGGAAGTGTGTTGAGAATGTGTCAACACATTGGCCATAATTACAACTTGTGGATGGTGAAATACATGATTGAGATAAAGAGAATTATGTATTTCAGTGCAAGGTGCACTGAATAAGTATGCATTGAGAATTGCACTCGTGCATAGAAAGTGATATAATTGTCTACTAAATGCAATTGTTGAATGTGTTTTGTAAGTACATGCATATATATTATTGCATGGAAATAATAGTTACTAACAAATGAAATGTTGTTAACTCATGAAGTTGAGGACATTGAAGGAGTTGCTAGACATTGCAATAGGAAAGTTGCAAGTCAAGTAGTCACATTAATATTGACTACAAGAATTTTTCTTGTTCAAAAAAAGAAGTAATGAACTTACAGATATTATTGTGAACATGCATATGCATAGAATGATGAGTCATTCTATTTTATTAAATTATTTGGTAATTATGATTGAATTGCTAGATGCAGACAATTCTAAGTTCACTGCATATGGTTATGTACATATTGCAATTGAATTATGATGTACAAGAAATATTGACAATTGTTGGCAGTATGCAAGATGAAGCCTTGTAGGAAAATGGTATGCAGTTTGGTGCTTGTAGAAAAACACAAGGAAGGTTGAAATCCTAATATGGAAACAACCAAGAAGAATTATGAAATGGAATTTCATGTTTTGGGGAAAAGTTTAATTCCATTTTTGAACTAAGTTTGAGTTCCTAAATGAATTCTTTTATGTTCTCTCATGATAACTACATGTGTGTGATGCAGATGAGACAATATTGGCTAAAGTGAGAATGATGGAAGAAGAACTATTGATAGAGACATTGAAGCCCTTTAATGGAGAACCTTGGTTAGAGGCTCTGGTAGTGGGTTGGCACTCTTCTAGCGTGTGAAATCCTTGGCAAGATGGATCGTTGATGGACTTTGTAGCAGTGAAAGGATACCTGATCCTGGAAGGGTGAGTTCAAAAAGGAAGAGGCAACTCAGAAATGCTTATGGCATGGTAGTTGCCATAAGGAGGGTGTGTTAAATGGTACAATGAGATGGATTCTTCTTGAAACAACTCTACAGAGTAGATCAAATGAATTCCAACTGCAGTGTGAACACCAGAATTGGTGCTTGAAAGTAGAGCACTAGGTGGATAATAGGCTTCCAATAGCTAAAGCTTGGAGCCTTTTGAATAATTTTTGAATTGTATATGTATAAACAAGTTGCACCGAGGACAATGAAAAAATAAGGAGATGGGATTGTAATATCCCCAGGTAAAACCCCAGTTGTAATTATGAATTGTAAACATGCTTGGTTAGGTTGGCAAGTCGAGTTATAATATGCTAGAAGTCTTATGTGATGATAAGGCCAGAGAGTCTAGGATGCTAAGGCCAGGAGCCTGTTTTGTATATGTAAATATGCAAATCATTAATAAAAAGTACACATCGTTGCGTGTAGACCGACCACGAAGAAAGAGTTATGGGGGACTAATATCCACTAGGTAGGGTGAGGGAGGGGGCTAAGTGTCTAGGCCTAGAGGCTAACCTAGAGGGCTTACCTCTAAGGGAATAATATTTTATTATTATTATTTCCTAAAGGCTAAGGTGGACATGAACGGTGTTGTCCTAAGTTCATGGGAAAGGGAACGAGTGTGAAGTGGAACGCATGCGACTGCATGTAGATAGGTGTCGATCTACGCACATGCAGTTATAACTAGAAAGCCAACCTGTTAGGGGGTTCACTCCCCATTCTTCCATCCTCGGTCTAAATCACTTGGCCTCCATCGCCGACGTATTTATCTAGTACACAACTTGGAATCATGCTATGGTACTTGAGTTATCCCGTGTGTCTCCTGTAAGTCAGACACATTTTGTATTCTCCTGAGCCATGTTGTGTCCTAGCATTGGTTGTTTCCATTTTCAATGTCCATACCCATTTTTTGTTGTTGTTTTCCTCACCATGATGGAATTGAGTTGAAGTTGGTTGAAGAAGCAGGTTGTTAGGACTATGAGAAACTCTCTCCAGGTGAGAGAGTGTGTTGAGGAAGTGAGTTCTTCTAGAGGGAGTCTCGTAACTTCTACAAAGCTCTGAGAATCCCATTCCGATCTGTTGCTGAAGCCCAAGGTAAGGGAGGTGGAGCAACCAAAGGACTATGTGACAATGAAGGTGTATGCTCTTGGGGTGGGACAGGCATGTGGGGAATGAGAGTCTGTGACTAGTGGGTGTAAGTGGCTCCTGGGAGAGAATCCTTCCTCTTAAACTGTGTGACTTTCTGTTGTTAACATCACCTGTGTCTGTTTGACATAAGATTTGATTGAAGAAGCAGGTTGCTAGGCCTGTGAGAAACTCTCCCAGGTGAGAGAGTTTGTTGGGAAGTGAGTTCTCTTGGAAGGGAGTCCCGTAAAATCTACAGTACTATGAGACTTACGGTCCAACCTATTGCTGAATCCCAAGATAAGGGAGGTATACTAGTCGATGTACTTGTATTAGTGAATGTGTACCCTCCTGGGGTGGAGTAGGCATGTGGGGAATGAGGGTTTGTGGGTTGTGGGCGTAAGTGGCTCCTGTGATAAAAGATCCTTCCTGTTGTTTTGTGCACCTTCCTTGTTGTCCTTACCAATCCTAGAATTTCCTTGCCCAGTGTACTTTAGTCCCAGCTCAGGGGTGACCCACTGCTGAGCGTGATGAGCAGTGTGGTCTAAGGCTGGCAGGTTCGTGGAAGGTTTGCATGTAGTTGGTGGTATTCTAATAAAATATAAGTACCACTTTTATGCTCATTTACATGTTGTGTAATGGTACATATGTTGTAATTTATGAGTATTGTCTGTGTATGTTGTATATGTTGCATGTGTAGGCTTACTGTTATTTCTGCATTAATATGCTATATATATGTAGAATATTCATTCTATGTTTATATGGATGTGTATGTTTTTCCGCAAGGTATCTCTGTGTGGCATAGCCAATAGTTTAAGGCTAGAGCTGTCACAAATCATAGTAGAGCATTAGAGCTACAGGAGGCACGTTTCCCAACAGGTTATGGCTGGGTATGTATCAAATTGGTATCAGAGCTAAGTGAAGTGCCAAGAAGTGGCGTTGCCCGACCTATTGGTGGTCGGGGACGTTATAAGAATGTAGTAGAATTGTATATGACATCATAAGAGTAACACATGTCAGTGCCTCGTGATGAATCATAGATGAAGAAACATGATTTGATGAAAGCACTGATAATAGTGATGAGGATTACACTACTAACATAGAATGATGAGAGTCCAAGGAGGGGACCGATGGACTTGAGATGCCTGAATTATTAGCACACTTAAGTTTAGAGAAGACACATGGATCAATAGGAGGCTATAACAAAAAATATTTGTAAGGACCACCATCCCCCACCCTCAGAGAAAACCCTTGTGCATTCATCAAATGAGAAAGAAGTAGAATTAGTATATTAATAATCATGAAGATATATATCACAACAATGGCAAGGAACAATAGGAGGTGATGAGCATAACATAGTCAAAAGTTTGAATTTTATTAAGATGGAACATATGCAAGTATAAACCTTAGATGTTAATTGTTAAACATGATAGGGAAGGATGGCACTCATAAACAACCTATGAGGTTGTTTGGTCAGTGAATAAGATTATCAATGAGGCATAGAAGGTCACATAAGTGGAAACTATTTTTTTGGGAAAAAGACTTTCAATGGTACATGAAGTACAAGGGAAGTAGTCTGGCTAGATAGACCAAAACACTAAATGAATTAAGGAATCATTTGAACAAAGAGGTATGGAAGGCCAACTCTAAACAACATAGCACAACTAATATTAAGGAGATTAATAAAATCATCAAATAAAATGTAAGGGATTAAGAACAAATATTCAAGGAGTAGTTGGGAAGATTGTCATTTCATATTAAAGATGTGCAATATAAAGAGTGGTTCATTTCTAGACTACTCCCCCATATCAGGTTTCCTTTGATGCAATAGAGAATAACTACACAAGTAGAGGCCTTAGAGATTATAATGTGGTTGGAATCAATCGGAGATATTAGAGGAAATCCATCCTCTGGAATGATAGAAATGCATAACTAGTTGACCTTTTTGACAAATCAAATGTAGGAGATGAGTAAGACAAAAGTAAAAAGGAGAGCACACATTTGGTGCACTTTTTGTTGATAGAAGGACATTTTAGAATCAAATTCCTTGTATTGACAAATTATATCAATTTGGGTGCATCAACCCCTTTTTCTTTGGGGTTAAACC
>JZKD02S0499741.1:40459-66927 GCA_000966675.3 Picea glauca | reverse complement strand
ACTCTAAATGGTTTTTGGTATAAAGAAACTGATAAGGGAGGCCAAAAAAGTGACAAAAAGAGGCCAAAAAGTCTATAAATAGAAGCTGGTAGCTCATTATCACCATTGCTGATTTAGAAATTGACTATGGAGCCAAAAGACCCACTTTGCTAAAAACGGTGATTCCGGGAGCTACAATGGAAAAAACGAACTTCCGCTTGGACCAAGTAAGTACAAACTCCCTTATCTAGCTATTCAATTCTTCAATTTTGTTTTTAAGTTCATTTTTTGGGTGGGCGTCGACCTTAAAAAAGTCGGCCCTAGGTACATGTGGGCTATCTCTGGACAGGCCGCGTGTACACGTGGGTAGAGTAAAGGCTGCCCGCGTGTACACACGACTGCCGCCTCAAAAGCTCATGTGGACCCCCCCTTTGTAGAAAAAAAGAATTAAAAGGCAAGTGCTAATCCTCCTGAACCTTGTTTTGTTGGCAGGATGTATGTCCAGTGGAGGGAAAGAGAGCATGAAGCAGTCAGTGAGTTGGTTGTGGCGGATCCGAATGTCGTGGTTGTGTTGATGCAATGCGGTTTACTGAAGTTCTTTCTGTGTCCGTTTATGCGTGCACAACCAAGGCTAATGAATTCCTTGATCGACTATTGACACCCTGATGTAGAGGCCTTTATGATAGAGGGGAGATCATTGGTGCCCACCACCGAGGATATCTATTTTTTGACTGGCCTCTCAAGGAGAGGGGAACCAGTCAACTTTAAGACGTTTTCTGCGGGACCGAGTAAGATCTCGAAACTGATAGCTGAGCACTGTGAGGTTGGGACTGATCATGCAGGCTCCCAGGTACCTATCAGTAAGATCACTAACCTATTGCTGTAGGCGATATTATTACTGATTGGGCAGATTACCGGTTCGACAGCCTTGCATCAGGCTTCTCGCGCACAGATGAACTGTGCGATCCAGTGCTTGAATGCACATATTTTTGATTGGAGTACTACATTACTGGAGTGCATGAAGAGGCAATTGACATATTGCCGACAGCGGACACAAAGGTATTTCAGGTTCAGGATGATCTTGTGTTCATTTTTCTTCGAGAGAGTTCCAAGCTTTATCCCTCAGGTAGTAGTACGAGGACATCAGGCCTCATTTCCTGCAGTGTGTAGATGGGTAGTATTACTGCCGCGACAGGGTGGTGGAAGGACCAATGAGTCCTTCGATGATGCATTCTTTGCGTGGCTGTCACGACAGATCCCTATGATCAAGGACTACCCATATGTAGGGATAGATTTTCTAGAGATCCTGAGATACCCGTGCCTCCTGGTGAGGAGCGAGGGGAGATGGGTAAGTCTCCACATTTGTATTTTTGTTTTGTTTGCATATGTAATTTTTATGTCATTTTTGTGATATATATCATTTTTTTGTATGCTAGTGTATTTGACGGGTAAATGTTTGGTGTATGCAGATGTGGAACCCGTGCGACCTGTCGATTATGCACAAAACAAGCATCATCCTCGACCATAAGCCATAGCTACCGCCGCCAGAGGAGCAGCAGTAGTAGGGAACCTCCCAGCCGGGGAGGCTGAGAGAGTCCTTAGATGAGTTGAGCGGAACTTCACTGCACTCACTCGCACAGTCCCCATGGCAGAGATAGAGGACCTGCTGCCATCCATGCAGCCTCATGTCGTGGGGGCACCTCAGACGTGGGTCCGATTATTTAGGCGTTTAGCCCATGCCGTGGACTATTATAACAGGGCCCATAGGCCCTAAACCTATTTAGACTTTTTACGTGCCACGAGCACTTACTTGTATATATTTTTTGAGGGCATAAGCCCTGTGACTCGTTCATTAGTCCCATTTTTTAGGCGCTTGCGTCCATCTATGTACTCTAGTTGTTTTATGATGTTATATATGGTTTTTTTTTTTATCTTTTGTGTCTTAAGGATCGTGTGTGCAAAAATGTATTTACATGCTTATGTCAACGTTCTTTCATATGTGTGCAAGATGCCAATCTAAAATTTGATTAGCTAGAGTATCTGTAATTTGGTTTAAACTCCTAGGAACATGAAAATATGTAATATAATCAAAGTTTTGTTCCAAGAGACGTACCCTAAGGAATCGTCAGTGTAAAGTTGGATCATGAACCCGGTATACTCTGTTTAGCTTCAACACAACTAGTTGAGCGTCGAGAGAGACCTGGAGATGAGAGATACCCAATGACAAGGCGTCACGAACTAACTCAATAACTGCACTATACTCGGCGACATTATTTGTGGTGTCACCTAAGCATATACCTCCGGAAGATAACAACTGGCCCTGAGGTGTGAAGATTACCCAAGCTACGGAGGAAAGCCTCCGTGTGTGCCGACTAGCACCGTCTGCATACCCAACGAACACCTCGAAATCACTTGACATCTTCCATATTGACGAAAGATAACATCAATGACACGTCCATAACACTTAAAAGAGACTTAAAAAGTAACAGTACAAAGACTACATATGTTACAGAAAGTTACCCACAGTGACCTGTCTATGAGTAATACTTCTTGAGGTAGAGCCCATTTCTAGGCTCCACCAAAGCATTCCCTTCAAAATCAACCAAACGATAAGCGCCATTTTTTAATACCTCTTTTATGATGAAGGGTCCGAACCACATGGGTTTAAACTTTCCTACCCCCAGGGGGTCCTTATCTTGGTCATAGACTAGGACAAGGTCGCCTTAAGAGAAAATCCGAGGATGAACGAACCTATCATACTGACAATTGACCTTATGTTTGTGAGACTTGTTGGCCAGGGCCGCATCGCGACGCTGCTCATTGAGTTTCTCAAGGTGTACTAACCGTTCTTCAAGCGGAGAAGTGTCTGGAAATAA
The DNA here is from genome assembly GCA_000966675.3 of Picea glauca. Classification (NCBI taxonomy): domain Eukaryota; kingdom Viridiplantae; phylum Streptophyta; class Pinopsida; order Pinales; family Pinaceae; genus Picea; species Picea glauca. The sequence continues at coordinate 64,072 of JZKD02S0499741.1, read as the reverse complement.
TTGTACTGCCAATTTTAGAGATGGGATCTGACATTCGATGGGCAAGACTGCCTCCAGCCTGTAAACTAGTTGAAAAGGTGAGAAACCGGTTGCAGTCTTAACAGATGTTCGGTAAGACCATAATGCTGAGTATAACATCAAATGCCAATTTGACTTGGCTGAGTTGATAGTTCGCTATAGAATAGTCTTAAGAGTTTTGTTTACATCTTCCACCTGCCCATTGGCTTGGGGGTAGTAAGGTGCTGAATGATCCTGCCATAACCCAAGATTTGATGTTAATTCGGTCATCATTTGGTTCTGAAAGTGACTGCCATGGTCAGTGACAATCTCTCTCGAGACGCCGAACCTTGCTATGATCTGGTTGAATAAGAAGAGATCTGCAGTCTCTCCATCATCTTTAAACATTTCCATAGCTTTGACCCACTTAGTGAAGTAGTTGACAACTACGATGATATAGAGGTGCCCCCTTGCTGACGGGGGGTTACATGTAGTGTAATCAATCCCCCACTTAGTGAAGGGACCAACTGTGATGACAGGAAACATAGGAGCGGGATGTGCCCTCATCTTCTGAGAGAAGATTTGGCACAAATGGCACTTCTTGACCGATTCGATACAATCTTTGATAAGTGTCGGCCAGAAGTAGCCTGCTCGTAGAATCTTTTGGGTTGTTTCCAACCCAGATAAATGACCGCCACAAGCTCCAGTATGGCAATCGTTGAGCACGATGATGGCCTCCTCATGAGTGAGACATCGACGTAAGATGCAGTCTACACCTCTCCGATACAACGTATCATCGAGTATGAGATAATTTTTAGACTGATGGCGTATCCGCCGACGCTCGTCATGAGAAGCAGAGGTGGGGCATTTCAAAGTCTGGAGATAGATAAGTATATCTTTGTACCATGGATCTGAAGATGTAATCAAAAACATATCTCCCTGGATAGGCGATTCCTCAGGCACAACGTCACCTGACTCAACTGAAAGTTCTGAAATAAGCTCTGCGAAGACCAATGACTTCTTGGACTTTGCTGAAAGGAAGTCTAAGTCAAATTCTTGGAGGATGACTATCCATCTACTGATTTTTCTACCTATAACTCGTCGTGTCAACATGTACTGGAATGGATTCACGACAACAATGACGGTGGTCTTGCAAAACAAAACATAGTGACGAAACTGTTGAACAGCATGAACTGCTGCCAACGCAAGTTTTTCGATATGAGAATAATTGAGTTCTGGTCCTACGAGGCCTCGGCTCAGGTAATAGATCACGTATTCTGAGAACAAATTGTCTTCCTGAACTAAAACCATGCCAATGGTTGACTTTGCGGCAGCCAGATATAATAAGAAATATTTGTTATAGTTAGGTGGTCGTAGCAGAGGTGCGGAGGTGAGGGCATGTTTTAATGCGTCGAAAGAGCATTGAGCGGATTCGTCCCAGAAAAAGGGAACGTCTTTATTTAGTAAACGCATAAAGCCCTTGGTGATTTCGGCATAGTTGGCGATGAAGCGTCGTAAAAAGTTCGTCTTGCCTTGTAGACTCTGAAGTTGTAGGATTGTGTGTGGGGGGGGAAACTAGATTATTGCCTCCACCTTAAGAGGATCGACCATGATCTCTGTTGTTGATACGATGAAACCTAACAAACGTCCCGACGTTACGCAGAAGCTGCACTTGTTTGGATTCAAGCGAATCCTAAAGTAGCGACAACGTTCGAAGATTAGTCTAAGGTGTGTGGGATGATTCGTTCGCTTGCAAGAGCGTGATGCTAAATAATCTAGATAGGCCTCGACTATATGCTTGAGGTCATGAAAAGCAAAAGACATGGCCCGCTGGAATGTGGCTCCAGCATTTTTAAGGCCAAAAGGCATCTTACGATATGCAAATGTACCCCACGGACAAATGAATGTCATTTTATGTTAGTCTTCGGGTTTGATTTGGATTTGATTATATCCCAAAAAACTGTCCATGAAAGAAAAGGCTTCACAACCAGCACATTCATCAATGATCTGGTCAATGAATGGTGTTGGAAAATTATCTTTGGGACATGGCTTGTTTAAATAACGAAAATTGGTACATACACGAATCGTGCCTTGTTTTTTATTGATCGGCATAGGATTTGACACCCATTGAGTCAAATGTATAGGATAAATAAAACCTGCCTTTAGCAATTTCTCAACCTCAACCTTGATTGCTGCTGCTTTCTTGGGATTGACTGGACGAAGTTTTTGTCAAACAGGCTTGGCATCAGGATACGTTGTGATTTCATGTTCAACTATTTTCGGATCAATACTTGGCATTTCCTCATAAGACCAGGCAAAAACGTCGCGGAATTCTTTGAAAAGATCCGTGTAAATTTGAATCTCTTCGGGGGAGAAATCGGCTCTGAGGAAGACATTCTCCATGACGTCAGGGTTTCGGGAGATGTTGATGGGTATAGTTTCAGCGATAGTCGTCATATTGCCCTCAGCATAAATTTCCTGCGTAGCTAAGAGATTAATAGGACATGGTTGATCTCCCGTTATGGTAATGGTGAATTCTCCTACTTCGATTCGGCTTAACTTTGGGAGAAAATATGATATGTGATGAAGATATTCCGAAGGTTAGTCCGGACTAGTCATTGCTTCGATTACTACTTCATCAGAAGACAAGACTAAGTCTAACGAATCGACGTTAGTGAGAGAACCCTGAGCCCAAATAGGCTCTAGAAGTGGATCTAACTCTTGTGCAGGAGTCGGATCAGGGTTAGCTGAAGCTTGCTGGACTACAGAGTACACTACCTCAGTGGAAGACAAGGGCATGGACATGCCTGGGTTCCCTGTCTCATCCATCATGGCTGATGGGGAAGGAAGAATCCAAGGATACTCAAAGTAAGTCGTGCGGAACAACGAAACTTGAAAAATCTCAACCTTATGGTGATTAGATATAAATTTGATATCGTCGTGAGGAGGTGGGTAATCAAAGGTACCCATCAAGGATGGGCACAAACCAACTCCTACGTTAACGACACCTGGTTGAGGATTATCAATCATCGGGACCGTGGATGCCCCCAAAGCTGGGTCAGGTATGGAGAAAGACATTTGATCAATGGTCACTATCCGACCCTCGGGTGGAAACAACAAGACTCAGAAAACTGTAGCAACCACAACTTGCATAACATAAGTCCAACTCCATCCTAACAAGAGGTTATAGTCGAGGGGAGCATCGACTACCTCTACTTCGACACACGTTTTTCCCTCCTAACTGCACAGGGAAAGAAGGAACGATGCCATGTGGTCGGAATGAATGACCGTCGAAAGCGGTGAGGAGAGTAGGTGATGGAGACAAAATGGGTTGGCCAATGGCCTTCTAGCATGCTAACGACATAACACATGTCGACGCGCCCTTGTCGACCACCGTGCGAAATATATTTCGAGTAAAAGTTTTCGTGGGATGAGCCACTACTATCTGAAACACTATGTGGTAAGGCAGACAAGGTTTTAAGTCGGTTGTATCTAACATGATGGTTCCTAGATTACAAGTCTCAGTAGAGCCCAAAGCGGTTAACAAGGCTTTCCTCTGAGCAGAGAAGCTTTGGAGGACCTCCAAAGTAGACATCGCACAAGGGGTTTGTGATAAATCCTCCACCATAGAGTAATTCTGGGTGGCCCTTGCGTTTGGGTTGTGAGAAGCTTTTTTAAATGCACCCTTTGGAATGCGTGTCATTGTTTCTCCCAACATATTCTCAATCTGTAGAGGAAGAGATGGGAGATCGGCTTCTTTACCCTTCTCAGAAGCGCTTGGTTTACTATAGTCGTGCGCTCTAGTTGATATGAAAGGATCACCCCTAACCATATATATGTTCGCGGATGAGGGATTGTTTGGAGGAGGGCAGGTTTCTTGGTTGCCCCCTTCTGTGCTTGTAGAGGCTTGAGTTATATTTTGCCCATGTTGAAATGGATTAGTCAACACTGCTTTCTGTTGCTGTGTGACAAACTTTTGAGCCTCTGGAAGTTGAGGATAAAGATGGGTCGGGTGGTCTTCCACACACAAGTTGCATGGATACCTCGCCTTCCATTTTTCCGTGTTGTCCCCGCTAGCATTATCAGTGGGTTTTTTATCCCCCTTACCCTTCTTTCGTTGTTTTTTCTTCCCTTCAGGCTGCTGGGTGGCCTTTGGGTTAGTCGAATGTATGGTGTGTACTTCCAACGTTTGGGTAGGGGGAGCGACCAAAGAAGTAGTTTGGCTGACCGTTGTGTGTTGTATGGATAATTGTTGCAACTGTTTTGTCAATTGCTCAACGGGCTTGGTTTTTGCTGAACCAACAATACCATCGGCATGTGGTCCAACTCTTTGTCTAGTTTTATCCAGTATCGAACGTGGTGCATTTGGAAAGATGTTGTATAATAAACTAGACTGAGAATAGATGAGCTCAAACTGTTGAGCCCTCATGATGGCATCTTCTTCGGAGAAAACTCTGGATGTCACGACGTCTTTGGATAACTGTGGGACCAAAGACTTAATGAACCACTCAAGTAGGAATGCTAGTGGGACTGGTACCTTGATTAAACTCTTTCGACGTCTCCACTCTTAGATATGATCATAGATATGGTTCGTTGTTGTCTGTTCGAAATTGGCGAGCAACTCTATGCCAACGTCGTATCTCACAGGTAACTAGAAATGGTTAAGGAAGGCCATCGCCAGTTCGCCAAAAGAAGAGTATCTTGAGCGATCGAGCTCGATGTACCATTTCGCGGCACTCCCAATAAGAGTACGTTGAAACAATCATAGCTGTACGGAGTCATCTTTCAATGAGTTAGATGAGCACCAAAGATGAAAGGTAGTCACATGATCACCTAGATCTTCATTAGGCTTGGCCTCGAACTTTGGAATGTTCGAAGGCAACTTCGTTGGCATAGGAGGCCAACGTGGATCGTGACAAATAGGATCATTTAACAACCTTGTCAAATCTGGCAAGTGTAAAGTCGCCAGGAATGGTAGTTTGGGTTGCTGCTGATAACCTGGGAAAAAGGGTCCTGGAGTTTGACTGGCACCAGGTTTCCAGGAAAAGTTTGGTTGCTGGCCCAGATTCTGGTAGAAACCATGGCCCTGACCAACGTAAGGATTTTGCATTTGTGGAGACATCATCAGTTGATTTCCCAAAAAGGACATAGAGTGTTGGTCATGCATTGTATTCGAAGGACTTTGGGAAGGATTACCCCATGCTGGTCCTATGAGGAGAGGCATAGTAGTCTGTCTGGGGTTCCATTGACTGTGGAAAGAATTACCCCAAAACGACATTCCGGAGGAGGGAACATATCCTTGTCCTGAATTCCAAGGTCCTCCTATGTGTGCCCCCTGTGCAGGAATAGTACCTTGCGCAGGAGCAGATTGTCCAAAAATGGGGTTGCCCCCAGTCGGGAAAGCGACTGACGAGAAAGTGTTGTTACCAAACGTTCTGTTCTAGGAAAATGGTGTCGAACCTACCGACATACTGTGCCAAGGTGGTCCTTGACTCCCTGCTCCAAATAAACTATTGTGTGTAGGTTGCCTGACGGATTGCTGATGCGGACCACCAAGCGAAGGGGACGAAGGAGGGATATGACCTCCTGTGTAAGGAAAATCGTTAAAAGGGACAGGAGTGCCCCCAAGGTGACCTTGCAGAGGAGCGCTAGAGCTCCCTGCCCCTAGACCCAAAGTCTGTAAAGTGGAGTAGGTTAGTACAGGACTTGTACCCGAACTAGGCATACCGTATGAGAACGGAGGGCCTGTCGCACTAGGTGTGAAGGGGGTTGTGGCCTCCACCATAGACGGGTTCGGTCCACTATGCGACGTAGTTGTGGTCGAGACCATGGTGGCTCAGACCGACAATGGTAGGTTAGGAGATGACTCTCCTGTGGTGGAAACTGTGGTGGGAATTGACGAATTCCCAGAAGGAGTAACAACATTTGTTTCCATTGCTGTGTGAGGCACTGTCTGACATTCCTGAAATTGGATTGATACAATAAACGATGCCAAGATATCAGTGGTTGGGGTTTCAACCGAGCCAAGAGTGGTTGCTTCAAGGTCCAAAATGGTTGATTCCTCCGGGAATTGTTCAGGCACAAAGGTTTGTAACCCGGTCGCTTCAAAAGACCCTTGTTGGTCTAGCTTCCGCCTTAATGGTGGCGAGGGTAGCTCCAGTGTAACCGGCGGTAGACCAAGAAGCCTTCATGACCGGTGAAGCTAAGGATCCTCCATTGTGTGAGAATATCCAATACATGCTAAGGTATTCTAAACGTTCAAAAGTAACACACACTAAAAAGAATCCCCTAAAAGATAAGACAAACAATCACTAATCTATTTGGAAGAACAATTACAACAACCAACACTAGAGCAACTTACCGGTGCAAATGAAAATCGAACACGGAAGCACCCTCTGGGTATACTCTGCCAAGCATGGCCCGATGTCTGTCCTAGGTACCTCGGTATACCCCTGCAGTCACTTGTGTATGTCCCTAAAAATATTGGCAACTAGGTTGCCAGCATGCGAACAGTCACCAGGCGGGTACAGTTGAAAGTCGGGTAGACCACAATGAGCAGAGTATCGAGCCTGAAACCTGTCAAGGGTATCGAGAGCAAATGGTATGGAAGACAACTGAGGACCTCGAACAGATTCAAGACCCACGAAGCCCCGTGGCAAATGAAAGCGACGGAATCCCAAAACAAGCCCTATATATGTGCTCTCCACTACGATTGGTCCGGCTTTGGAGGGGTTATCTCCGCTACCTTTCCGCATGCGACCTCGTGTTTATCCCCTTTGTTAGAGGGGGGTCCCGGATAACTTCCATGAAACTAGACTTAAACACTCCCTATCTTGGACTCTAATGTTTGGTTTTGAATGGCCTTGAAGAGTTTCCTCTCCAACCTAATCCAAGGCCCTAGTCCTGAACTAGTTTGTGAACCCTACAAACATAAAAGTCTAGTAGATTTTAAAATTAGCATTTCTTTTATGGCTTTGTGTTACGTCAAGGGGTATGAGGGTGAAACTGATGATGTGTAAAAGACGAAAGCAAAAAATAAATGAAAAAGCTGGAAACAAAAAACTTTTACTGAATGCAAAATTTCAACAACTTTTCACAAAGAAAGATTTTTAATTTTTCTAAGATTTTGGACAACAAACTCAAAGGAATTTCACTCGACTACGAGCTACTTATGATCTAAGTGAACTGCAAAAACTTACGAAATAAAAAATTTTCCCTAGCTAATGATGCAAAAACACACTCTTCAACCAAAGAAGAAAATGAAAAGATATTTTATTTTATTTTATTTAAGTGCTAGTAAAGCAAGAAAGGGAAAATACCGAAAAGAAAAAAACCAAGAAAAACAATTCTGGCTTAAAGCGCAGATCACAAAGAATCACATAATGGCAATTGTAAAAACAACGCCTCTCACGCTTGTCTAAAAACCATAAAAAAATTATTATTATTTTTTTTATATTTTTCTATCAACGATTAACTGAGAAAAAACAGGCTAAGGGTAAGATGAATCCTAAGCTATTGACTATTCAAACATAGATTCAAACACCTGAGAGGAATACTTCTTATCAAAGGAGGGGATGATTTCCCTATCCTGAACAAAAAGTAGCCTGTACAAGCACGTGACTATCACTTAAATAGCACTCGTGAAAATGCGTGTTGAACAGAGACAGAGGGCGTGTACACGCGGGCTGACCTTGTACAGGCCGCGTGTATATCTAAACTCTAAGAAAAAATATGAAAACAGACAGACCAGACCAGGAAGAGGCCTCTGGTATTGATAACCAGGATCCCTTGAAAGCTTGGATACTCTTTCTAACAGAAAGACAAATAATGCAAGGAAAAACAATAAGGCAAAAAACAATATGAGATTGGACCGTTAGCAAACAAGACTCAGACATAATTCCAGAAAACCCCCTGAGAATGTGTGATTCTGACAGGGAAGAGGAGGACTGCCTCTAAGGTTCTATGAATTCCTACACGCTACTGCTATCTCTACATCTAGCGTTCACATGCAGGCTGTAAGAGGATAGGGCGCGGGTACACGCGTTCAGGCATTATGCAGTCCGTGTGTACCTCTGTGTGTCCCGAAAAAAATAGTCAAGCAAAAGTCAGGGAAAGCTGGTATAGAAAACCAGACTCCCTGCTAGCTCAGACCTTACAGAAATGAAAGAAAAAGACAGGCAAAGAAAAAACAGAAAACCTAGTCTTTAAACTACCCAAAAACTTAAACAAAAATTCCAGGAACCCTAAAGAGTATTCTCCCTAGTATGGTCGCCAATTCTGTTGTTGGGAAAAACACCCTACGGACTAGCAAAATAGAGTTCAGACTTTGCATGTAGATTTGACCGAATAGAAACTACCTTCTACCTACATCCCTAGATTTAAATCCCCTTTTCTCAGTAAATGCATGGAAAGGATCACCTACCTTATTACCGACGTTCGATGTCAATCCTCCGTTGTGCTTGATTACTTGTTTGCGCTACTCCTTCCAAAGATAACCTGCACTCAAGAAAAACAACAACTATGCATGCATGCTACTTCTATACTCAAGGGTTAGAAATCAAACATAAACTAATCAAACCATAGACAGTTCATAAATTGGGACGAGAAAAACATTCTTTTTATTACTTAAAGTGAGTCAACTTACAAAAGTTGAGACCAGCCACCACTCCTTGAACCTGATCTTGGGATCCTCTTCTTCTGTCCTTCAACTGCTTTGCGTTAAATCTCCTTTGGCATGAGGAAAGGCTAAAGGGTTGGGACAATGGAATACGTAAATGGGCAGAGTTTCTTCGCTATATTTTTTCCTCCTCCAAATGGTACCCCTACTCCTTCTTTTATAGGCTAGAAGGAGCTAGGGTTTTGGATGAACCCTCGGCCATGCGTGGTCGGGAGTTTTAGTTAACTCACCCATAGCTTTTTGTTCCATCGGCAACTTTCCTTTTTTCGTGCTTTTGTAGGTACACGCGGGCTGTTGTGAGTCAACCAGCGTGTACACGCGTGCAGTAATGGGTTAGGGCGCGTGGGCCTTTACACATGAGGATTTTCAAATAGTTGTTCAACAGAGTTTTGGCAAAGAAGGGAAATGATTTGGCCTGATGTCAGGTAAGCATATGTGGCGCAATTTAGGGTTATAACAATTGGTGAACCAAGGGAGAACAAAACAAAAGAAACGCTAGCAGTAAATTTATTTAATCATGGAGGTTCCCATATTGGAGAGAATATAGAAGCAATACTAGCGAGTAAGATCATAAAATAAGGGTTGGGACTACCTAAGTTTGACCGAGTTAGACATAAATAATACATGCTCTAGGCCATCAAAACCCTTGATAACACATTAGTGGGCTAGAGAGAAGTGAAGGAAAAAGGAGAAAGCATCAACAGATCATACTATAAGGATAATTTATAGGCCAAGTAGGTAAATATCGAGTGTGAGAAACACCTAAATATGGTTATCATGGGAGACTATTGGGATTAGGAAACCATTACAAAGCTAGTCTAGCCATTGTGTGTATATGAATACCTATTCCCAAAGGATTTCTCAAAGATTAAGGGCATGACACGATGAATTTGGGAGAAGAAAATTGAGCTCAATCTTGAAACAAAGATGGTGAAAAAGAAAGCATACCAAATTAAGATGAAATATAAGGAGAAAATGAAGCAAGAGATAAAAAAAACACAAGAAGTAGGACATATATTTCTTGTAGAAGAATCAAAATGGATTAGATTGATGGTGATTTAGAACAAAAATACAGGAGGAATAAGGATTTATGTTGACTTCTGCTCATTGAACATTGCTTGCATTCATGACCCATTCCCTATGTCATTTACAAAGAAGACTTTGGAGAATGTAGTAGGGAGGGAAACATACTCATTCGTAGATAGATTTTTTGGATACAATTAAGTGTGCATTGTAGAAGAAAATATGAATACCACTTTAAAAATATAATGGGGATGATTTGCATATAATATAATGCCTTTCAAACTAAAGAATATACTTATCATCTTCTCAATGATTGTATTTTCTTCCTTTAAGGAATATATACCTAATTTTTTAGAAGTATACTTGGAAGACTTGACAATTTATAGTGTACTTAAAGAACACATCTAGGTATTATGTGTTATGCTAGAATTATGTAGACAATCCACAATTTTCATGGAATCTAAAGAATTTTATCTTTTGCACACCTTACAAATCTTTGGTGGGCCACATGGTATATAAGGATGGGACATGGTGGACCACAGAAAGATTGATATCATATATGATATGTTAGAAAAAACCAATGTGAAAACACTACATGCAATGTTGGAACACATACATTCAAGTGAACCTGATGGTTAATTCACTTGAGAATACATTATAATAAGTACACGTCCATATAATTCACAAAGGATAAACTAATTATCATTGATTATTAACTGATATAATTAACGTGTATATAAATACACATATGAGGTGATAAGTCATGTCCTTTGGAAAAAGGCATGATTTATTATTATGAAAAGATTAACATAATATTGGCCTACGTGAATGCTATTACAACAAACATTTACGCATTATTACATAGTGGTAATATACCCTAGGTATATTACAAGTCCTCCCTCCTTAAAAGATGATTTGTCCTCAAAGCACGAGTAGATAACACTTATTTTGATAGAATAATACATCTAAATTCTATAACCTTTGGCTATTTGATAAGGTTGAGGACATGAGCCAATATGAATTATGAATCCTTGAACATATTGTTGCATCAAAAAAAGATCAATCCAACCTAAATGGACTCTTTCTAGAACTTTTTGATGTTAAGAGTTTGGATTCGATCTTATTTGTTGTTGACTTCAATATGTATTGAGTTTTGGATGCTTTATATGTAAGAACAACATTGGCATTGGTATGTTAATTCTTGTGTGCTACATTTTTTGTTATTAGGGTGTCAATATGGTACCTTGATAAGTTGATCATTCTTAATCTATAATTTAATTTTTTCATGATATACTTTATTTGTCATGTTGATATTTGATATTTTTGTATTCATTGGTACATCAAAAACTTCATCAATGGTGGTTGATGGAACATCAACCATCATTGAATCTATAGGTGTTTGTAACACCCCTTTAAGTGTTAACTTCTCAAGTTACATAATTGTGCAAGGTGCACAATTAAGACAAAGTTTCAAGTGTAAAATTACATAGGTTGTGAAAGTTGCATCAACGTTACATAAGCCATTTTTAAACAACATACTTAACATATTGTTCCATTTATTGGAATTATACTAATTATAGTTATTAATGTAACTTTGGATTTCATACATCATAGAATTGGAACTACAACCTAATCATAATATCCACTTACATAACCACTTTAAACCATTGTCGCATTAGGGAAAATTAGTATCCTCACTTATCACTAGTACATTGGGCCCATATTCTGGCAATTTAGTGATGCAGGTTCATTTCCAAAATGTCACAAGTACGATGAAGCCTAAAACCCACTTTTCATCATGTCACGCCTATCGCAAGTGTGACAAACTATGGTTTTATCCTACATGCGACATGCCACTCTTTTGTTGAAAGAGAAACAAAAAAATCCATCATACCATTGACCATCGTTCATAACAAATCTAGCTTGTTTTCATCACTAATGCCTCATAAGAGTGACTAACCTATGAAAAACATGGATCATAATCGGTCAATGTCCATGGCCATTTTCATTGTACGTTCATCATGCAATCGACAAATCTTTGTTGTGAGTTTGTTGGAAGAATGAAACACTTACGATGAATTTGGAGCACAATCGACCACTATCCAAAGTCATTGTCATCATAAGATCGACTTGCCTTCATCGTATGATCAACTATGTGTCATCGAAATATCAACTAGGCTTCATCGTAATATCAACTACACTTAGTCATAAGATCAAATAGGATTTGTTAGGGGATCGACAATGTACCGATGAAATCATTGTGATTCTGATGGTGGTTGGGTTGGATGGATAACGTTCCGTTAGTTGTACGATCGATGAATTCCTTTGTTGAATTTCTGATGAAGGGTTCATTATTTAAAAAATAATAATTGGGATCATGTTGAGCTAGGAATTTCGCAGGTCCCAGGTCCACTAAGTAATCTAATATGAGTTGGGATTGTGCTATAGCTCTGATACCAATGGTATGATATTTGTAGAATTGAAGAGTAGAAGATAGACAATTTGTCCCAAAAAAAGAAAGTACTTCACATTAAACATTCAAAAATGGGCTTACCACTTAACCATCATGTTAACTAAGGTTTGTGTAACTCACAAAAATTAGCATTAACTAACTTAAAGAAGATAAACTTGAATAAGATGTTAATTACCTCAACCAAATACCATATAATTAGAAGTGGATCTATTACATTGTTGTTGGTAGCATCCTATGTGAAATTTCATGTAGCATTTATGATCATAATAGTGAAGTTGTTGACTTTGTTTGGATGGAACAATATGGAAGTAGTTTTCTCTAAAACTATTGAAGAATAAACTCAAATGGAGAGACATTAAGCCTCATCCTTGGAACACACATAAAAGGGATGATGGATAGAATATGATCCATTTCACTGGTGGAATAGAAGAGTCAATATATTTTTCTCACCATTATTCTAGCACTAATATTCCACCATCCCATTGTCCAAAGCACTCAGGATAGGAAGATGAATTTATAAACGGATAATTGAAGAAGCATTCTACCTTTGGAGGATTAATCACCATGGACAAGGCTAAGGAGAGTCATATATCCCTTGCTTTGGCTGATGAATTTGTCCAAAATTTTTAATGTTATGGTTAACTATGTGTTTCTATGAACTCTGAAAAGGATTGATCTAAATGTTGTTCTATCCGAGATGAGTATGTCTCTTTCCTAACATGTTTAGAAGAATCTTCCAAGAGATATCACTACTCACAATGACGCTTAACTTAGCCATATTTTTTCTTGTGAAATTCCTCTCCAAATTTATCCTTGGGTAAAGTATGTATGTGCCCAGACCCTATAATTAGGGAAAGCATTACTACTATATATCAGTTAGATCAATAATGTGACAATATTGAACCATAATCATGTGATCCAAAGGGCATTGTAGATTGATAGCTTGATGTGGAAGCCTATAATAGTCAACACTATTTTCAGTCCTATCTTAACAGTATGGCTATTATACTTTTCACATTATTTTAATGTCAGATCCAATCTTCTTCTCCTAGATAGTAGTGAAAATGTATATCGTTGAACCTGATTATGAAGTTCAAGAGTTTCTTATAGTATTTATATGGAGGTTTGTAGCAATCATCAAGGTTCCAAATGGTTGAATATTTAATGGAGCTATTTTGTTCAAGCATGTAATTGAAGGCCTTTTCTATTCATTCTATTTTAGAGGCAGAGTATAATATTGACGATGCTTTCAAAGGGTTGCCAGGAACACCCATATTATAATCCTTCTCCAAATTGTTATAAATAAGGTCCCTAAAACTAAATGCTAGAAATTAGAAAGGAGGCTGATATGGATTAATTGTTTCAAATTTTATGAAGAGGGCCAACTAACTCCAAGAAAAAGGGTGATACCAAGTTATTCCATGCAAAAGGATAGGGTCGAACTATCTCTAATAAATTTTGGGGCCAAATCAAGTTAGTTTATGATCACATCACATATTTCTATAGTTATTTGGGGTGTACTTTTTATGGTTGAGGTAGATGTTTTGAGGTCATAAGATACTAATACATAGCATTGGGGTTTCCATATTTTAAAATGCACCATCTATATTCCATTCATTGAGATTAGAGGGTTCTCTTTATACTTGTACCATCCTATGTTGCTTAGTGAAATACCAGTAATAGGAAGGTTCATTTCTTGGAATTTAAGGCATTACAGACTCATGCAATCACCTTTACATTTATAGGTTGATATAAAAACAATGTTGAAATGATACGAAAACATAAAGAATCAGAGCTAAACATACTTTTCCTGATTAATTAAGGTCTAGTTTTATTTTTGGTAATCTATTAGGGAAACCTTGCTTATGGTTATGGAGATCCACTCCATATTTAATGAAAAAAACTCCTTTAAGCTGGAGTTTATTACCCTTTTGAGGAGAGGTGGCACTTGGGGTATTCATTGGCACATAATTATAGGTTCTTCCAATTTTAAATGACTATTGTAACAACATATGTGACCATTTTTGCACATATCCCCATCATAGATCCATATTGTGTGGAATGTAGATTTTAACCTTGTACAATATTTACTGCAAACATATTTTCAGAAAAAGAACAAAAAAGATACAATGGAAAATACAAACATTACACAAAGATTTTTCCCCTGGAAACCTAAACCGAGAAAACCAACATATTCTATATTCATTCATAGTGTTACATTGTTTACAATACAATATACATATAGGAGCCAACGACATCCAAAACCCTAACCCAATGAAATGGATTAGTCAAAAACACTAATTCCTTAACCAGAAATATAAAACCATTGGAAAAAACCATGTGTCGAAAAACCACCCAACAATGGACATGAAAATCGAGTCAATACGAAAAACGAGGCAAAAATGCTACACATTTCTCAAGGTAATTTTTTTTTCTCGGGGGCGAGGTAAAACATAACAATGGATGTATGCAAAGCAGATGTACACTGCTTGACCATATCTTCTTTAGCTGGTACAATTTTTTTATAAGTTATTAAGAATGCGGATAAAACATTGGCTAAATTTTTTTTTTTGTTTCTTCTTATCCATTTTAATGGCCATTAATTCCTTCAAGAGTGTAGCAAGGGTTGATTCATCACCAAACCTGCCAATGAATACTTTTTCAAAGTCATCCCAACTGTTGATAGATCCCACAAGTAAGTTAAAATATTGTGTATGTTATCGGACAAATCAGTAAGTGTGGACACAAACTAATCTCCCTAGTTTCATCCTAAAACTAGAACAAAACAAGACAATATACTAAAATTTCCTTAAATTTCAGTTATCAAATAAGAATAGGATCCAAAACATACCTTTTAAATGTTGTAGACCTGGCCTTTCCAATGTGATACTAGCTCCGTCGTAAGGCTTATGGATAAGTATCTAGAAAGAAACACAAGCCAACGAAGACAAGAATAACAAAGTCTATTCGATATGAAACTATGTACGTGATCAAGGAATCATACAATATGGAAAAGAAACGTTCATATAGGAAAGAAAAGTATATCTGTATTAAATAATGTGGAAGAAAGATACAACCAAATGCCTTGATGTTGTTAGGTTCCTTCCAATAGTTCCTTTCTTCTCACACACTTCTTCTCCATGGATTTTGAGACTAAGATTTGAAAGTCACCCACAATATCAACTTGGCAAAGTGAAACTCAAAGCCAACTAGCCATTCCAAAAACTCCAAAAGATAGCCTTCCCCATGAGAACTCCCCTCCTTTTATAAACTGAAAAGGATAGGGTGAGGAGGCTAGGATGATCCCAAGAGATTAGGGGGGTGACTCAGATCCAAAACGATCGGAAGCCAACTCACCCTCAAAACTTATGTTCTAGAAGCATCTAGAAGATTCTCTTTTTTCTTCGTATGGAAAATCGTCGCACCCTTAACACTGAAAAAACTGTGACGACGTCACAGGATACTGTGGGCATCCTGCGATGATCCTAGATCGTCACACCCTTAACATTGAGAAAGGTGCGACGCTCTCTCTTCATAAGGTTTTTACAAGGGAAAATATAATTTCATCTCTCTGGGAAAATTCATCTTCAGTCTTCTTCAAGGATTAAGGAAATTGATCCTTCTAAAAACAAAGGATAGATTTACATCATTAATGGTCATAGGAGTGAAGAAAATAATGTGTAACAGTGAGCCCCCCAAAGTATGAAGTTAGAACAGAGTGATAGTTGAAATACTTTGTCGAGTGTGTGTTGGGAACAAGGAACACATCGGTCGAAAACCTGGAAAAAAACAAGGAAATACAATACAATAATATATCATCACTGAGGCAGGCATTTCCATACTCGGAATAAGAATGAATCAAGATTCAAAGCATAAATGCCGACATACAAAGATCCATGTCAAGTAAGACATGTCATAGCCACCAAACATACACTGTGGATCAATGCCAATATGACTCAAATATGAACATAGACACCAAAAATACACTGTGGATCTATGTGTTAAAGACTCAAATTTGAACATATCCACGAGACATAAACAATGGATCTATGCAACAATACAATATGAATATACTCCAATGCAACCTGAATCTGTCAGAGAATATTCACGATCTTCATCTCCACCACTCTATAGTATGAATCTAACCATGCAAATACATGTGCCAAAGTCGAACATGGTAGAAACCACTTGATTATCGATCATTAATGAATATCAATAACAAGTGTGAAGTAAAACAAAATTAATGTCAATGACTCCTAAGGTACACCAGTACAATCCAACGAATGTGAATTAATGATTTGAGGTCGAACACTCAACGGAATATCCCAATCGAGGGTCAATGATGAAAACCCACAGTTGAAAGTGAGGAAACCTACCATTGAGGCATGCAAGTTCCAAGGTACCAATTATTTCTAAGTCTGATTCCTATATAATGAGTTGAATTCGACAGGAAAAGACTCGTCATAGGAAGGAATTAATGTATCCTCCATCAATAACATGAAACAGGTAAAAATATTTGAAGTAGATCAAAGTAACAAGGGATGGTTGATGCAATAGAAGGATTTCTGGGTTAAACTTCTCTTTGAACATATTTACGACACAACAATTGTCTTGGCAACACTAACTAAACAACAGGGATCACAGACCAAAATGTAATCTTATAAAGGAGTATGATCAAGAGACAAGCGGATTTTCCAACCTAGACACAAAGTGAGTGAAAGGGTGTCATGTTCAAAGGTGACTCTTCCATAGAATACATGTTTAGATACTTTTCTTTCCCAATTCCCCCCCCACCATTTCTGGCGAGTACCTCTTTATTTTTACACAATATTGAGGAGGATAACATATGCTTGAATTGTAATCTCATCCTTCGGATGAGTCCCTTAGAGTATGTTTAATGAACCCTAGGAATGAGTGATCCAGTCCCATATGGGCCTTTCGATGTTTGTTTTATGAGTCCAAAGAAAGTAAACTCGGTGGTTTTCATATTTAGAGATTCTGAAAAACACTTAAAGGAAACTCCAAAATGTCATTTTTCATAAAATAGTCTAGTGAGACCGAAAAAGAGATAATCTACCGCTCAACAGAGATTTCCTTCGAATACTTTAATGAGCGTGAAAAGAACAAGATCGCTCGACAATATTTTCATGTTTAGAGAGTTTGAAAAGAGAATAAAGGGAACTTCAGTGGGTTCCTCTTTTGTATAACCTTTACAAGTCTGAAAAAGAGATAAAAGTTTACTCGATTACATTCTCAGGTATTTACGAGCACAATAAAGAACAAAGACTGGGCTCAGAATTGTTTTCATTTTTTTGCAAGATTAAAACAAAACAAAACTATGCTTGGGATAGATTTTATTTTTACACAAGATTAAAACTAAACAAAACTATGCTTGGACCTGTTTCATTTTTACACAAGCTCAAACCAGAGGAAACTACGCTTGAGGTAGGTGGTTTCATTTTTACACAAGCTTGAACTAGAGAAAACTATGCTTGTGACTTCCCAACGCACAATCCAGGGATGGTTGGTATTTAGCCCCTAGCTTAAGAAGATAGCGGCTTAACTTCAACATGAAGTCCAGAGGCTGTAAGCATTTCCCCCCAAGCTTCATTTCATCCAAAAGCATGGGCAAAGGAAAGGAAGATTCAAATACTATATGTAATGAAGTACTTGACTCAATTGAATAGGGGGAAAATCTATTTCATTTTTTAATGAGCTTGACACAGGAACAAGAACTATGCTCGCGAATCGAGGTTCAATCCCCAGACCTCTATTTCATTCTTTAATGAGCTTGGCACAGAAACAAGAACTATGCTCGTAAGATCTGTTTCATTTTTTAAAGAGGTTGCTACAGAGACGCGAAAACTATCTTCATTAGTTGGTTTCATTTTTTAACGAGCTTGAAATCATAAAACCATGCTCAAAAATATCTTCTTGATCATGGCTTCCAAGAGTACAATGCTCCGGAAGGAAACCATGCCATGGGACAAAACTCGGTCATGGCTTCCAAGAGATCTTCACTTGATGGAAGAAACACACTCTGGAAGGAACACATGTCGAGCACCACGATAGGGGTAAGGAGGTCAGGCTCCAATATCCCTACCAAAGAGATCAACATGTCAACTACTGGATCTAAGTCATAAGAGATTGAGCTAACAGTGAGAGGCTCATATGCATCGGTTGCTAAAAGAATGGGAGACAACGCCACATAATTGACCTATGGTGGGGGAGATACCATCTGCATATAATAACCGTTTAGGGAGGTCATTGGGTTGATAATCAAATAAGGACCAACAAAGGAGAGTTGATCAATAGTCACAATTCTTCCATCGTGAGGGAACGATATCACACGAAAAAGAGTGGACACAATAACTTTCATGGTGTAGACATAATATCGCTCAAGGATTAAATAGAAATCCAAGGGATCTTGGACTACCATGATGTCAATAAAGACAGTTTTCCCTCCCAAAGTTACGGGAAACTAAGGAAGGGTCCCTAAAGGTTGACTGGTTCTTCTGTTAAAAGATAATAGATTATGCGTAACTAGCACAAGCTAAGGACAACCCAAAGCTTGCCAAGCAATAGAGGACAAAATACTAACGGACACGCCTTCATCTATTAGTGTCTAAGGAACTTTCCAACCACAAACTTGTACTGTAATATTGAAAGGAATGTGAGAGGGAAGACGAAGTCCATTTATCGCACCCGAATAAAAAAGGATTGACTTATTACTTGGAGGGGGTTCAACGGGAGAAGGAGGAATGCTCCCTAGCACATTAGAATTTGTATCAACGAGAAAAACGTGGAAAGTATCGGGTTTACTCTCTAGCGGGAGAGTAGGATCAACTAATGACGGAATCAGATCGACCACTTGGGTTTCATTCTCCAAGGGGATAATGGGGTCAACGGATGGAAATGGATCGAATGCTTGGGTGAAACTCTCTAATGGGAGAGTAGGATCGACCGAATATGGGATATGATCGATCACTTTGTCAACTGGTTCAATTAAGGATGTGACCAAATTGACTACCTGATCAACCAGACTAACCGGCAAAGGAACCAGATTGATCATTCCATCAACTAGAGGTGGGTTGAGAGTAAGCTTGTGATAAGTAGCTGAAAGTTGAGGTTGGGAAACAGTCATGTCTTCCAATAATTTCGAGGCTTTGTCCATACGATGGCAAAGGTGAGTTTGGTGACTCCCTCTGCATAACATACGTGGGAACTTGACTCTACTTTTCTTCTTCCCAATGGTATCTTGACTAGTTGTCGGGAGGTCATCAACATGTTGTTCAGAGGTTGACGACATGGGATGGCGAGGGTATGTAGACCATGCTTCTATAACTTTGGATAGACCAGGAAAAACCTTAAGAAGATAGATACCCTTACAAAGCTTGCAAGGGTAATTGGGCTTACAGGTTGTTTGGGTGATCTTGGCATCATCAACACTCTCAACATGGTTATCAGTGACTGGTGGTTTTACAACATGCCTCGTAGTGGTTGGAAGTTTGGACCTTTACTTATTTTTCTTCTTCTTAATATTCCTTTTCTTCTTCTTCTTCTTGTCCACTGAGTTACTAGCTTCAGATCTTTCACTCAACGAGGAAGATGAAATGGAAGGAGACCTTACATGTGAATAGAGTGAAGAAGGTGAAGGATGAACATGAGGTTGATGTTCTTGGGGGGAAGTGCTTACAATTGAATCACTTGCTACATTCAGGATTATCGGAGTGGGAAACAACCATACCAACAATCCAATTGTGAGACCTGGAAGGATCAAAGTAGCGATCTAAAGAGGACCAATGTTTGCATAAGAAGGAAAAACAAAAGGTTCCCCTAACAAATGGCTTCCTTCATTGGTCGTTCTGGGAACTGATGCCATTAAACACGGCTCCAACCTAGAGTCTTCTAGGGAAAACAAATAAGACACGCTAAAAATCTAAGAAGAAAACAAGAAAACAAAACCTTCTTATAATGAATGCACTAGTTGGTGATGAAATACAATGTTGCGGGAACAATCTAAGAAGGGGCTGAGATAGAGCGGGTGGAAAATTTACGTTGATGACCTGCTTAACAAACTTACGCTTTGGTGCAAGCTCCCACACATAATCATGGGTATACCCTCCAAGTATCCCGAGTGAGTTTGGCCAATGTTGATTCCAGGTACCATGAAGACTTGCCCCTCCACAGTCGACGGTCTGATACACACGCAAGGGAAGGGTATCTAAGCCTGAAATCGACTCGAGAAGGTCCCCATAGGATTTTCTTCTCAAGTGACCCCCAATAATACATGAAATCTCTACACTAAGACCAACAAAGCAGGGTGAGTAACTCTACCAGCCCTAATTCGACCTCATGATTGACCCTTGTGTGAAAAGGGTTTCCCAAGACAAAATGTAATAAGAGGATTTCACTGCTCCCTAACTCAAGATTCTATGTTTGTTTACAACTTTAGAAAGTTATCTTTCACACCTATTCCAAAGCCTTACAACTAATCTAATGTAGGTTTTCTACCAGAAAATATAAAAATGTCTAATCAATTTTTATAAGCGCTTTATTTTAAGGTCGTTGTTACTCAAGAGGAAAATCACATGGACTAAATGGTGTTTTGACCGACTCTAAACAATGCAAAGAAATGAGAATGAAAATATTTCACTTCGATGAAAGATATATTGCGAGAAGGAGAAAACGTTTATCATTCCCAGATGCAAAATTTCCCAAAATTCTATTAAACTCATCAATATCAAGAACTTTAAGAAATGAGCTAAAGAGACTATACAAAAATACACGATCCAAGACCAAAAATGCCAAAAACCATGCAATTTCACTACTTCAAATGCAAACATGCCCCCAATCTAAAACTTTTCTTTTAAAATGAACTATTATGAAAAAGAAATGTTCTTGCACTAAACAATTCTATAGAAAAAACAATGCTTTGTAACCGAAAGACACTCAAAGCAAGAGATCAAATAATTCAAAAGAAAACAAGCTGAAACAAAGAAAAGAATGGCCAAAAGAAGATTCAAAGCTATCAAGCAGACTGTAATTAGACCCAACAAATCACCCCAAAACCATATCTAAGATTTGGGCAAGAAAAACCATCCAAAATTATTTTTTCACACAATCGTCACAGGCTGTCAAACTAAAACAGTGCGACGATCCTTGATCGTTGCAGGCCAAAGAATAGTACAGTGCAACAATGTTGCACTGTGTTCTCAAGGAAGGGTGCGTCGATCTTAAATCGTCACATTGTCCCTCAAAGCAATGTTGATACTGGGAGGGGGTGAATCAATATCAAGTACAATTTAAAACATTTTTCAACTTATACTTAAACCATTCAATTATATCCAATGAGCAATGAACAATAGTATAATAGTTACACCAATACACCACAATACACCATCATGCACAATATATGAGAAATAATCAATAGTTATTGTTCAAGGGAAGTAATGACTTCCAAAGATAGCTACAACTTCCAAATGTAAAGGGAGGGATAAAACTCCAAGAGGAAGATACGATCCTCCAATATCAAGAGAGGGTTTAAATCTCCATCCTTTCCCCTTCCTTCCACCCAAGAATATATGAGAGATAATAAAACTTTACATTAAATCATCACCATCAACCAACCATCACATAGAACCTGATAATGCTTCCTGAGACTTCTTCAACTTCTGCAATTCTTCAATTCTTGGAATACTTTGATCCTATAGATAATATTACTCAATTTATTCTCTGAAAATTCTCCCAGTTTCACTCCTTGAATCCTCCCCAAAAAGGAGTTATAGAGAGAATGGTAGACCTTGTTCAATTCTGGTTTAGTTAGGAGAGAGAACTTGTACAGAATGCCCCGCGCTCAATATTTAACATCAGATTATAAAACTCGCACATACAAAACTAGAGTCCATACTATTTCCAATTAAAGTGTTCTCACTTCATTTGGATTCTCTATGAATAAATTATGACTATTTTACCCGGAACACCTGTTTATTGACTAGCTTCAAGACTAGTAAAAAACCCTATCTTCCACAGAGTGTATCTCCAAATCTGTAGTGAATAAAGAGATGAATTTTTTACCATAGGTACCTTGATATGTCTTGTCAATACCATATCAATTTCACCTTCTGAATCATTCTAGAAAAAAATTTATTGCGAAAATGGTAAGATGGCCTGTAAATAACATACCTTAGAACACATCACCAAAATACTTCATCCTCCCTTGAAATCCAACCTTCTTTACTTTTGATTTCCTTTGAAATTCGACTTATATATGAAATGAATGTATAATGATATGTATTTATACCATTTATGTCACTTTCTTTCAACATTAGGGTCGACCTGGCACTTTTTTATTTTGTAATTCTTTTCTTTAATTGTCTTCAGGGCCGACTTGTATTTCCTTCTTCAATTCACTTTGTCATCTTCAAAAATTCATTTCTCCTCAACCATGAGGATCCACATACCACCGGAAACAACATGATGTATATTATCCATCCATGGGTGTTGTATCTACATGTGCATTTTCCTTCATGTCCAAATACCATATCAATCTTGTGGTCCAAAACCAATGACTAGGGTTGACATCAATGACAACAACCAATCTTCCAACAATCTCCCCCTTTGTCATTGATGACAACACTCATGCCCCCCCTATCATCATGATCCCAATTTATCTCCTCATTTTACATCAATGGAAAATGGTAGGGCTTCTCCCCCTGAGTTTAATGGCAAAAGGTAACTCTCTTCATTGGGGCTGCTCCCCCTGAACATGTGGCACTCAATAATACTTCATCCTTATTTTTGGTCTTTGGGACTTTTTCTTCCTTGGAATCATTTTGTGTGGCTTCTGGCTTCTCTCTCTTCTTCATGTCTAGGATGTATATATTGTTCAGTCTTCTAGTTGCAGTTGCAACCAATCTTCCTGAGTTATTTTCTTTGATTTTACATTTTCGGGAGTCAAACGTAAGAGTGTATCCTTGATCACATATTTTTATGACATTGAGGAGATTATGCTTCAGATATTCAACCAATAGGAATTTTCCTGCTTTTACATTTTCACTTCCAAGATTTACAGTTCCTTTTCCAAGTATTTTGGTAGATGAGTCATCTCCAAATGCAACATTTCCACCCTTTTTCTTCAAGCTGGAAAATTTGCTTTGATCTCCGGTCATATGAGATGAGCACCCATTGTCTATGAACCATTCATCTTCTTCTTTTCATTCTTTAGCGACCAATGTTATTTGACAGTTTTCATTTTGTGGAATTTATTTCCTTTTCCATTTTGTAGTTGGTATACATACATTTGGCATACGATTATCTTCCTTCATATCTCTGCAATCTCGTGCTTTGTGACCAAGATTATTGCACTTGTAACATACAATATTTTGATCCATTAATGGGTCAAATGGATTATAATTTTTGTTGACAGGTCTACGAACATTTC
>JZKD02S0499741.1:22932-39767 GCA_000966675.3 Picea glauca | reverse complement strand
TTCTAATTGTTCCTTCAAGCTATCAATGGCCTTTTCAAGCTTGTAATTCTCTTATTCACAACTACTCAATTCACCTTTTAGTATTATGTTTGTGTTTCTAAGCTTTCTATTTTCAATTTCAACATGCTTCAACTTTTCAATATTCTCATCTTCTTCTTTACTCTCTGCATTGTCTTTGTATCCCCAAAAAGAATCAAGGTTGGTTTCTTCATCTAAATCTTCTTCAGAAATGATTTCTTCTTCTTTGGAATTATTGTGATCATCATCCTGTGTTTCTTGGGTTATGAAGAGGACTTATCCTCCATCATTATCTTCTTCATCACTCTCATCTGAGGAGATGTCATCATCCTTGGAGTAGAAGCTCTTTTTATTGTTGAGAATTCTCTTTTTATAGTAGCAGTTTTCAACAATATGTCCTATTCTACCACAGTTAAAGAATTTGATAGGAGACTTACCTTATATATTTGTTGGCACAGGGGCAGACCCAGGGTTCAACGCTACAACAATGCACCAACAAAACCCTAACTACCGACCCTTTCGGCAACACCTGCGAAGCAAATGAAGTCTCACCCGAGGTAGAGGCAGGGGTGGTTGCAGGACTCATGTGTCTGCAACCTTAGCTGGGAAACATATATGTGATTATAACACTAAATAGAGAACTTAGATGTTAACATTCATCAATACTTGACCAATATCTACTTCGCAGATAAAACAAAACATCACAACATTCACCCAGATCTGATGTATATCAACACTTTATCATAAACATGTAGATCAGATCTAGCAGATGAAGCACTAAGCACATTCATAGAGGTCAGATCTAACATTCTTATACATCATTAGAAGAAAGCATAAGCATATTTGTCTATCTCTATCAAATCACTTAGCTAGAGAATACATAAACACATCATGACAAAGCACAAATCAAGACAACACAGTATTTACGTGGTTCACCCCCACCCTGGGGCTACGTCCACCAACTCTTCTTCTTTATTGTCTTCAATCAATCTCTTACAAGCACAGAGCCACCAAAATCCTACTCTGCCTAGGACAGGAGATCTACGCACCTCGCTAGATCCTCCCTCCTCGCGTTATAGCACAAAGCCTTCCACAGTCTGTTACAACCACTTGCACTTAGCTCTACAAGTCTCTACGAGTTATGCATAAATAACTTACAAACCATGATGGTACTTAGCACTTAGCTTATCGGATTTTTATCACATAGACACCTCTCTTTCTTATATTTCCTAGACATCTATTTATACTTTACAAAATAGGCCTAAACATGGGTAAACCCATGGGCCGACATCCCATTCCCATTACATAATCCCATAACCCAAAAAGGGGTCGAGATCCCACGATCTCCGCTTCGTATTGCGCTCTGTCTTCGACAGGTTTTCGAAGTCCCAAAATAGGTCAAACTTGATCAATATCCCTCAAAACTTGGTCAAGGGCCAACAGGCCCCCAACACTCACCTGTGACTCATCCCAAGTCACTCTGGTATGATCAGTTATGCTTCGAAATCATTGAGCTTGGTTCGAGCTGCTTGGACTTGTTGTTGTGCTACAGCCTGCTGTTCAACGAACTCCTGGATGAGTGCGCCATTCACGGGTCCTTCTAGGTGTTGTTCTTCTACAGTGACAACCTACTTTAACTCTGCTCCTCTGCCTTCTACTTCTGTAAACAACTGATAGGCCTTATCTTGCACAGGTTGGAGTTTCTAAGTTATCTCCATAACTCTGCTCTAGATAGTATGGATCTGTTGTTGGGTAGTGCGCTGCTCTTGAGATCGTTTCATTCTTTCTACGGCTGACAGGGCCTTCAACTGCACTTGTAGTGTATCGGCTTGCTGCTTCACAACCTGGAGTTTTAACTCTAGTGCCTTTAGTTATGGATTCTTAGCAAGTTGTTCATATGTCAGGGCACTATGGGTGCTCAAATTCTTGCATTCCAGAGCAAGCTCCTTTAGTCTCTCAACTGTGTTGCGAGTAGTTTCTTCTTGTTGGTCCCTTACATCCTGTGGGGTCTCGGGCACTACGCGTAGCTCCAAGTCTGCTATGCGTTGTTGTAGCTTCTGGATGGCCTCTGCAAGCTGGTCTACTTTCTTCATGACTTGATCCTTTGTCTTTATTTCTATGACTGTCATAGAGAAAAGTGCTATGTTGACTGCTTCCTTCACTTTGAGTTGTTCGGCGAGCAACTGTTCCTTTCCTTGCTACAACTGTGATTTTTCTTCAACGAACTTCGCTTGAAGGGAATTTTTTTCCTATTCTTCATCTCGACATTGTTCTACAAGTACTCCATGTACTTGTGTCAAATCCTGGGTGGCTTTTTCTGTTTCCTCTTGTGCTCGTCGAAAGTGATCTTCGACTGTATCAGCGAGCCGGTGGAGTTGAGCTGGTTCATATCCCATTTTTGGTGTTTCCAATTGCAAAGGTGCAGTGGAGACTGCACGGCTGGACTGAAGGGCTTGTTGTACCCCTTGGAGCTCGAACTCAATTCAATTGTACATCTCCTCCTTCCTAGCTTTCTGTTTTTTTATGATTTCCAGCGAAGCATCGTTTAGGGATGCTACGATGAAGTCAAAGTCATCTGAGGTGAGGATAGTCTACATTTTGGTCATAGAGGCTTTCGATTTCTTCCGGGAAGAAAGCCTTGGGGGGGGAACCTTCCTTTTATTTGAGGGGTACTCCTCGTCTCTAGGCATTGTTGCCTTGCCTTTCTTTTGTTCAGCTTCTGTGCCATCTATCTCTTCACCATCACCCTCTCTCTCTAGTGATATGGAAGCAGTCTTCACTAAGGCACTGCTTAAATCTTGTACTTCTTCGGTCTTCTTTGTCTTGCTAGGTTCGGGTGTATCTTGCGCAGTTTCTGGGTTGTCTATGTCGGATATCTCCACAGGGTCTTCTAGAATAAGGAGGTCCACCGACCAGTCCTTGGTGATCTCCTCCAAGTCCTCCTTCATTATCTTATAGTAGGATTGGAGTTGTTGCTTGTGTTCGTTGGTGCGAGCTGTGATGTAAATAAAATGTTGGTCTGCGCTGAACTTCATAAAGGGCCCGAACTGGTGTAGAGTGTTTCGAGTGATGCAAGGTTCAGACTAGATGGATGTCTTTAGCTAGTTGTAATAGGTATGAAAAACAACATTGGACTACCACTATTTATTCATATCGCTTGAGTACCATAGTGTACTGAACTTCGCGACCAATGGTTCGAAAGGCTCGATGTTCGGGAAGGTCGCACCTTCTAGCATCTCCTAGTCAATAAAAGTGATCAGGATCAATAGCTAACTGAAATGAAATTTGTACCCTTGGTCCTAGGCTTCTCTACAGTTGAGTTCTAATTGGTTCACCAGGTACTTCACCCAGTTCATCTGAAGTCCTTCTGCGCACTTCCCTGAGAGGTCGACTACAAAACCAATGTCTTGGGTGGGTCAGTTTTTTTGTACTAACTTCCCTGCAATCAATTGATAGGCGAGGCACACTGCGTCGCTCTGGATAGAAGCTACCTTGTAGCCTCGTGTTCCCTTCTCGACATCGTCATAGGTGTCCTTGATACTTTGTGCTAAAGCATGATCCATGGTTTTTCTAAGGTAAAAATCTCGTGGATCAGGTCCTTGCATACTAAGCCCAGTGATCTGATTGATCAACGTCGGATCCAGTGTGATATGGTGGTTTAACCATAAATAACTGCCATGGTAACAAGACAACAACAACTTGACACATGCATTTACCTCCTGGTGTCGTCCGAAGTGAGGAATCTTCATGACATTGAGCAGGGTGGAATGCGCGAGGTTCATAGTCCATGACTGGGGGATTCTCTTCGAATTCTTCCCCTTAGTCCGGGTCAGGTAATTATGTGGGGCGAACATGTTGTAAACTTTGCAATCTCTGAGGTTGAAGACACTAAACTTCAATGCCACAATCTTATCTTGGTCTGCTCGAATTACGTGTATCCCCTTTAGGAGGTACGCAATGACCAAGGCGTACTCAAAATATATAGGTACGCTATCTCAATTTATTGTGCCACTCAGAGGTGGTATATAGGTGGGTAAGATGGTCCAGATCAATTTAGAATTTGCTAGATCATCCCTGTGCTTGGTTCACTTTTCATAAGATGGTCGGGATGGTCCGGCTCTGTGAGCAGTGGATGGAGAGGCTGGTAGTCCTCTTGTCGATGATGCTTGTACACCTATAGACATCGACATGACTCTTTCAATCATGAGGTTGATCAAAACTTCTTCAACAACTTTCTCTGCAATGCTCAACTCGTCTGACATACATGCTCAGGGTTAAAAATATTGGGTT
Organism: Picea glauca; assembly: GCA_000966675.3. Taxonomy (NCBI): domain Eukaryota; kingdom Viridiplantae; phylum Streptophyta; class Pinopsida; order Pinales; family Pinaceae; genus Picea; species Picea glauca. The sequence goes on along the minus strand of JZKD02S0499741.1, from coordinate 35,459 downwards.
CAGGGAATAACTTTAGACACTGCAATCAGATAGACAACAAGAGTGCGATGATCACTGTATAAAATTGACTTAGTCTGCGGGCTCAAATTCTCAGTTTGCAAAAGTGTTCTCGGTGTGTGGCGCGATGGGATAAATAGGTAACTTAGCAATGGGTCACTTGCAACGGGTATGACGGATTCATTAACTCTGTTATGTCCATTATGGCGTGGTCCCAATGGTTGGATGGAAAACCGTAATTTCCTTTCTACCCGTTCAGAGCGTCGATCGAATGGTTATAACGTCCCCAATGGCTATATTGCTTCGCCATGATGAAGTGCCATGTGTCGTTGTTCTGATATCCCAACAAAGCTCCAATTTTACAAATTTTTCTTCTGCGAGGTTTCCTCTGGAACCTTCTGCAACTTGTCGATCTTAGCTCTCTTCTTACTTAGATTTCTAGCCTTCTTTCCAGTGAGCTTCGTCTCGGTATGTCTTTTTCCATTCTGATTCTTATCTTCTTTTGACATAGTGACTTCGCGCTGTTGAGATCCTTTCCTAAGATTCAAGGGTAACCCATATCCTTCATCTGGAATAGGTACTTCAATCTTCAAAGGTTCTTCTAGTGTTCTTGCAACTTCAACATCCGGGTCTCTGGTGTTAAATGGCTTTGATTTGTTCTTCTATTTTTCAATCAAGTGTGCGATCCTTCTAGTCGTGAATTATTTTAACTCTTACTTATTTTGTTCTAAAACTTCTTCTTCTTCTTTCCTTCTGGCCTGATCTCTTTCAATCCAAGGTTTTCCTAGTAGCATGGTAAATGGGGCACAGTTCTCGAAAAATTTAATAATCTCAAAATCTTCCTCTGTCGAAGTTCCATTGGAATTCATAGGTATTTGGGTGAGCTTTCCACATAGGCTTATCAACTTTCCTTTAAATAGTCCTATTCCTCCTAGTGAAGGAATCATAGCAGGCTTCCCTATAGCTTCCCACGTTCTCTCTGTCATGATATTCACTTGTGTTCTCTCATCCAGAACACAATCAATGTCGAAGTCTCCTATTCTTGCTTCAAGGCATTATTTTTCCGTGAAGATCTCTGATAAGTTGATATGTCGGTGAGAATTCAAGGTTTCTTTTATTTGCAGTAATATAGTCTCTGATTCTTTATGGGATTTTGTCATAATCTTAGTTTCTGGATCTTCCTTAGGGTTTTCTTGTCTCATGTTCATTCCTTCAAGCTTAGCAATCATTCTAGGACAATCTAATACTTCATGGTCCATAGCTTTACAACAAAGACAACTAGGTCTTCTCCCAGGGCATTCCTTAGTAAGATGCCCCGATCTTTTGCAACTGTAACAAAGGGTTAATCCTCTCTTTCGTTTAAATGATCCCCAAACTTTCCTGTACTGTGCACTAGGATCATGGTAGCTAACCTGCAAAAAATTCTTTCTAGGATCTTGCATACACTTATTAGTCCAAATATCCATCCTTTCTATGCATAGATATAACATATTTTTCACTATTCTTATCAGATCTACTCATATCAAATCTTCTTTCATCTATTAATACCCTAGTTTTCAAGATAGGACAGAATCTATCAAACATACCTAGATTCATACTTTTGAAACAAAAACGTCCACTAATATTACTTCTACAGAGCATAAAGCTTTCAGATCTAGAAATTTTTCATTGTTCTTACCTTTATCAGAGCACAAAGCTTTCAGATCTTACCTCTTCTAATCAAGAATTATCACTTTTACCTTTCCTAGGGCACAAAGCTTCCAGATCTTACCTCTTTTCTTCAAATCAGACTTCTTTTCCTTAGCACAGAACTTTCCAAATTAGTAGAGTACTGCACACTAGAGCAATAGATCTACGCACAGAGATTTCACAATTTCATATCAGATCTCTGCACAAAGTTTCTTCTTCCTCAGTTCCCAACAATCAAAATTTCAGGTCCTGACAATGAAACCATTTGTTGGCACAGTGGAAAACCCAGAGTTCAATGCTACAATAGCACCAACAAAACCCTAACTATCGGCCCTTTCGGCAACACCTGCGAAGCAGATGAAGTCTCACCCAAGGTCGAGGCAAGGGTGGTTGCAGGACTCAGGTGTCTACAACCTTAGCTGGGACACAGATATGTGATTATAACACTAAATAGAGAAGTTAGCAGTTAACATTCATCAATACTTGACCAATATCTACTTCGCAGATAAAACATAGCATCACAACATTCACCTAGATCTAATGTATATCAACACTTTATCATAAACAAGTAGATTAGATCTAACAGATCAAGCACTAAGAACATTCATAGAGGTCAGATCTAACATTCTTACACATCATCAGCACAAAGCATAAGTAGATTTGTCTATCTCTATCAAAGCACTTAGCTAGATAATACATAAACACATCATGACAAAGCACAAAGCAAGACAACACAGTATTTACGCGGTTCACCCCCACCCTGGGGCTACATCCACCAACTCTTCTTCTTTATTGTCTTCATTCAATCGGTTACAAGCACAGAGCCACAAAAATCCTACTCCGCCTAGGACATGAGATTTGCGCACCTCGCTAGATCCTCCCTCCTCGCGTTATAGCACAAAGCCTTCCATAGTCTGTTACAACCACTTGCACTTAGCTCTGCAAGTCTCTCCCAGTTATGCACAAAGCACTTACAAACCATGATGGCACTTAGCACTTAGCTTATCCGATTTTTATCACATAGATACCTCTCTTTCTTATATTTCTTAGACATCTATTTATAATTTACAAAATAGTCCTAAACATGGGTAAACCCATGGGTCGGCATCCCATTCCCATTACATAATCCCATAACCCAAAAAGGACCCAAAAAGGGGCCGAAATCCCGCGATCTCCGCTTCATCTTGCGTTCCATCTTCGATAGGCTGTCGAAGTCCCAAAATAGGTCAAACTTGATCAATATCCCTCAAAACTTGGTCAAGGGCCAACAATCTTCCACTTTCCTTCTGGAACCTTTTTACGAAATTTCTTATTTCTTCATCAAGGTCGTTATCCTTGTCTTTTGTCTTCTTTATGGATTTAAAGGCCGCTTCATTGTTTGGCTGGTCACTTTTTGTACCTGTTCTCATTTCATATGCTATAAGAGACCCATGTAATTCATCCATTGTCATTTTGGTCAAGTCTCTAGTTTCTTCAATGGAAGAGACCTTAGCATCACACTTCAAGAGAAGTGATCTCAACACTTTTTGTATGACCAAGGATTCATCGAGCTCTTCACCTAATCCTATGATAGCATTAACAACTTCATCAACTCTAAGAAAATAGGTTGCAATATCTTCCTTTTCATCCATCTTCAAATTTTTAAATTATGCTCTATGTTGTTGAAGCTTGACTTTTGGATCACCTTCGTAGATACTCTTGAGTTTTTCCCATACCTATTTAGCAGTTCTTCAGCCCATCACTTTTCTATCAATGGTTGGTGCCAATTCTCCTAGAATAACATGTCTGGCTTTTGAATTACAACTCATAAGCTTCTTCTCATTTGGATCGGTTGGAGCATTATTTGGGATTACATAGCCATTTACAACTGAGTACCAAATGTCTACTCCCAAAGATGTTAGGTAAGTTTTCACTCTATCATTCCAGTATGCATAATTTCTTCCATAAAATATTTGAATCCCATTTGAAATGTGCTCATGGTCATCCATCTCTAGTCAGGATTTTCCTTCGAGTGGTTAAACTGTTTTGAAGGCAACCTGCTCTGATAACAATTGTTGATACCGAGAGGGGGGTGAATCAGTATCAAGTACAAATTAAAACCTTTTTCAACTTATACTTAAACCATTCAATTATATACAATGAGAAATGAACAATAGTATAATAGTTACACCAATACACCATGCACAATATATGAGAAGTAATCAATTGTTATTGTTCAAGGGAAGTAATAAATTCCAAAGGTAGCTACAACTTCCAAATGTAAATGGAGGGATAAATATCCAAGAGGAAGATACAATCCTCCAATATCAAGAGAGGGTTTAACTCTCCATCCTTGCCCCTTTCTTCCATCCAAGAATATATGAGATATAATAAAAATTTACATTAAATCATCACCATCAACCAACCATCACATAGAACCTGATAATGCTTCCTGAGACTTTTTCAACTTCTACAATTCTTCAATTCTTGGAATACTTTGATCCTGTAGATAATATTACTCAATTTCTTCTCTGAAAATTCTCCAAGTTTCACTCCTTGAATCCTCCCCAAAAAGAAGTTATAGAGAGAATGGTAGACCTTGTTCAATTCTTGTTTATTGAGGAGAGCGAACTTGTACAGAAATCCCCGCGCTCAATATTTAACATCAGATTTTGAAACTCGCACACAAGAAACTATAGTCCATAATATTTCCAATGAAAGTGGTATCACGTCATTTGGATTCTCTATGAAGAAGTCATGACTTTTTTACCTGGAACACCTATTTATTGACTAGCTTCAGGACTAGTCAAAAACCCTATCTTCCATAGAGTGTATCTCCAAAATTGTAGTGAATAAAGAGTTGAATGTTTTACCACAGGTACCTTGATATGTCTTCTAAATTCCATATCAATTTCACCATCTTAATCGTTCTAGAAAAAAATGTATAGCGGAAATGGTAAGATGACCTGTAAATAACATACCTTAGAACACATCACCAAAAGACTTCATCCTCCCTTGAAATCCGGCCTTCTTTGCTTCTGATTTCCTCTTAAATTCGACTTGTATATGAAATGAATGTATAATGATATGTATTTATACCATTTATGCCACTTTATTTTAACATTAGGGCTGACCTGGCACTTTCTTATTTTGTAATTCTTTTCTTTAATTGTCTTCAGGGATGACCTGTATTTCCTTCTTCAATTCACTTTGTCATCTTCAAAAAATCATTTCTCCTCAACCATGAGGATCCACATGACGTGCCACATACCACCAGAAATAACATGATGTATACTATCCATCCATGGGTGTTGTATCTACATGTGCATTGTCCTTCATGTCCAAATACCATATCAATCTTGCAGTCCAAAACCAATGACTAGAGTTGACATCAATGACAACAAGCAATCTTCCAACAAGCAAGATGCGACGATCAAAGGAAAAATGGAAAAAATAAAAAGTAAGAAGTTTTTCTAGTGAATTTAAACAATCAAAGAGTTCATCTGGATCTCCCAGTGACTCAGAAAACAGAACCCAGGCAATCAAAGAAAGAAAGCAAGACAAACAAAGAAAACAATATGTTCCCCAGTATGGTCTCCAATTTTGTTATCAGATAAATCGGTAAGTGATGACACAAACTAATCTCCCTAGTTTCATCCTAAAACTAGAACAAAACAAGACAATATACTAAAATTTCCTTAGATTTCAGATATCAAATAAGAAGAGGATCCAAAACATACCTTTTAAATGTTGTAGACATGACCTTGCTAATGTGATCCCAGCTCTGTCATAAGGCTTATGGAGAAGTATCTAAAAAGAAACACAAGCCAACGAAGACAACAATAACAAAGTCTATTCGATATGAAACTATGTACGTGATCAAGGAATCATACAATATGGACAAGCAAGGTCCATGTAAGAAAGAAAAGTATATATGTATTAAATAATGTGGAAGAAAGATACAACCAGATGCCTTGATGTTGTCATATTCCTTCCAACAGTTCCTTGCTTCCCACACACTTTTGCTCCATGGATTCTGAGACTATAGATTTGAAAGTCACTCACAATCTCAACTTGGCAAAGTGAAACTCAAAGCCAACTAGCCATTCCAAAAACTCCAAAATCTAACCTTCCCCATGAGAACTCCCCTCCTTTTATAAACTGAAAAGGATAGGGTGAGGAGTTTAGGATGATCCAAAGAGATCAGGGAGGCAACTTAGATCCAAACTGATCGAAAGCCAACTCACCCTCGAAACTTTTGTTCTAGAAACATCTAGAAGATTCTCTTTTTTCCTTTGTATGGAAAATCGTCGCAGCCTTAACACCGAGCAAACTGCGACGACGTCACGGGATACTGATCAGAAGCCAACTCACCCTTGAAACTTATGTTCTAGAAGCATCTAGAAAATTCTCTTTTTCCTTTGTACAGAAAATCGTCGCACCCTTAACATTGAGCAAGGTGTGATGATCCCTCTTCATAAGGTTTTTACAAGGGAAAAGAAAATTTCATCTCTCTGGGAAAATTCATCTTCATTCTTCTTCAAGGATTAAGAAATTTGATCCTTCTAAAGACAAAGGATAGGTTTACATCATTAATGGGCATAGGGGTGACGAAAATAATGTGTAACATTGTAGATGCCTTATTATCATAGGTGTAAGGGAAAAAATTTCACACTACATCCTCATGTTCTACATTCATTAACGCAGTGGCTAGATAAAATATTTTAATGTGATCGTCTTGGGAACTTGAATTATCTTGGTCAAACTTGGGAAGTATGTGGTCATGATTCTTAGATATATCATGAAGCTATCATGGCAGATTCAAGGCATCTTGAGCTCTCTAGGTAGGTAGTTGAGGTGGTTTACCTACCATTTGGTTGGTGAGAAGTTGTCTCATGATCTCATAGCTCGTGAAGTAAATATTATTTCTAGATCATGGGTTGAGGAACTCAAAGAGTGAGAAGGTGAGACAAGAGGAGTTGGTGGAATTACGTTTAAACGCTATGGGATTTTGTCAAGGATGAGTTCAATTATATCATTTATAGTTTCAACTAGGGTATCTTCTTTGGTCTAGATGATGTTCCTATTATCTCTTCTTTGTTTATGAAGTAATGGAACAATAGGAAACTGGCTCATTTTTTTAGCATACTTCCAGGTAATATGATGAAAATCGTTAACCTCGTGATTTGGAACAATGTATCGAGGTTCATGCTCTATCAAAATAGGATTTTGAAATAAAAAATACTATCTTCAAAAGTAGTTTAGGGTTTTGGTCATCACCTTGGATAGATGTGTCATGGTAATACAAGTTATGGTTTGAAAAATTAGAATGGAATTCACATGATTCAAAATTATCTCTATTGGTCATACAAGGTGACCCTCCTTCTAGTTCCAAAACTATTGATAAGGTAAAATTCCCTATTCAACAACGGGGGTTATCCCCAATGAGAAGTCCCAATTAGATCTCACATTGTTTGGATTAGGGAATTTCTCCATATTCTAGCATGTCAATCATTGTTGTTTTAAAGATTGTTTTAAATCCTAAAAAACTAAATGCAAATGTAAATGCAGTTCTATTCTATATGTAGAGTGCAAATCTATTCTATATTTCCTAACTAGGAGCAAGTAACTGAAAGGCAATGAACATAGGGCCACCTATATTACTACTATTATCTCCAACAAGAAAGTCATTAAATGAATAAAGGCATACATATGGATAATTGGATATGAAATCAAGAACATTATATGATCAAATAACTAGTTATGATTCCATGTTTATGGTTGTAGAAAAACATTTGAGAGATAAACAGAAACAAGGATGCATGCTTGATACATGAGAATAATCCACATAATAAAGAAACATTCTTATTACAATTCCTTTATGCTATGCACGCTGATAAAATAAATAACATATACATGTAATATTAGAGTTAAATTCTTTCTCTAAATAGTTTGGCCAAGAATGCTTATCCTCATTAAAATTATCTAAAGAAGTTTACAAATAGTGAAACAATAAAAACCCCTTTCTATTTAGTTCTTATGCTACTTATAGGTAATCCAACAAGATTTAGTTATAGGAAGTTTATAACAATTTCTTGAATTGTTGAGAATGATGGAGTTTTATGTAACTCCTTTTTCTTGCATATGTTTGTTTATGTAATATTCCGATTCTTTAAAAGTTTCATTAATTATATTGGCATAAGGGAATACATGCTCCTCTACTAGAATCCAGAGTATAGCAAGGTTCAACATTAGTTTTACAATATTAATGTCCGATTTTCTAGAAAGGATTTTAATTAATCCTATCTACCTAGATGGAGTCTCCACATGTATATTTAGCTTTGGGATGCTAGCATCAAAGATACATAGGATGGATTAATCTATAGCTCCGATGTAATCTTCTAATGCTTTTCTTACTTCATGTTATGGTCTAAAATTCTCCCATGCTTCTAACTCTAACAAGTTGTATTTGTTGGTGATCTACTCTACTTCTTGCCATAATATTTGCTCATTGGAAAATTCGTGAGCTACATCTTCCTACCCTTGTTGTTTGCAAGTTAATGCATGTAAACATGACAATGCATGCTAATTGTTTGCAAGTTAATGCATGTAAACATGACAATGCATGCTAAAATAAAAGTGAATTAGGTGTAGTATGGATGTTGGGTACATTAGTGTATCAGAGAAGGAAGCTAATGGAAATTGGTGGTTTTAAGAAGTACCCCATATTTTCAATGGTGGACGGAGGGTATTGGCTATCTTATGGAATTGTATCATGGTAGGAAGTTGATGGGAATTGGTGGTTTTAACATATATCCCATATCCTCAATGGTGGATATAGGGTATTGAATATGTTACATATTATTTGTTTCTTTTCCCCTCTTGTGCTTCTAATTTGACCCTATAATATTCATCTTCTTTCACTCTTCATCAACTCAATTTGTACTTTTTCTATGCTCTTCCTTTCAGTTTTTTTTTTTCCTTTCATACTTTACTCTAGCTTTTACCATTACTAGGATCTAGCTCTTTTGTAGATTTGTTCTTCTTACTAGAATTCATGCTTGTATGACCATGGGTACCTAATCATTATGTTGGGCCACAACCTTGAGGGGGTCATGCCTCCTCATTTTTTCTTCCCTAAAGTGATATACTACTAAGGCCTCACCTTATACCGCAATATATTTGAATTTTTCTATGCCATAAGATCAGGAAGAAGAGGAAGAAGAGGCCATGGACCTCTCTTGACTTTTTTGAGTGAGGATCTAAATCCAAATATACTACTAAGGCCTCACCTTATACCACAATATATTTGAATTTGTCTATGCCATAAGATCAGGAAGAGGAGGCCATGGACCTCTCTTGACTTTTTCGTGTGAGGGTCTAAATCCAAATAGGTAAGTTTAACATACTATTTTATAGATTACAAATTTATCTCGAACAAATCTGGGTATCAAATTTGGAGGCTTGGTGGCTCCCAACACTCTAATGCATGTGGTGTTTTCCATTACGTACCAGTCTCCTAATACACCAACCACCTACATGGCTTCCTTTGTNCTCGAAACTTTTGTTCTAGAAACATCTAGAAGATTCTCTTTTTCCTTTTTATGGAAAATCGTCGCACCCTTAACATCGAGCAAACTGCGATGACGTCACGGGCTACTGATCGGAAGCCAACTCACCCTCAAAACTTATGTTCTAGAAGCATCTAGAAGACTCTCTTTTTTCTTTGTACAGAAAATCATCGCACCCTTAACATTGAGCAAGGTGTGATGATCCCTCTTCATAAGGTTTTTACAAGGGAAAAGACAATTTCATCTCTCTAGGAAAATTCATCTTCATTCTTCTTTGGGGCTTAAGAAAATTGATCCTTCTAAAGACAAAGGATAGGTTTACATCATTAATGGTCATAGGGGTGACGAAAATAATGTGTAACATTGTAGATGCCTTATTATCATAGGTGTAAGGGAAACAATTTCACACTACATCCTCATGTTCTACATTCATTAACGCAATGGCTAGATAAAATATTTTAATGTGATCGTCTTGGGAACTTGACTTATCTTGGTCAAACTTGGGAAGTATGTGGTCATGATTCTTAGATATATCATGAAGCTATCATGGCAGATTCAAGGCGTCTTGAGCTCTCTAGGTAGGTAGTTGAGGTGGTTTACCTACCATTTGGTTGGTGAGAAGTTGTCTCATGATCTCATAGCTCGTGTAGTAAATATTGTTTCTAGATCATGGGTTGAGGAACTCAAAGAGTGAGAAGGTGAGACAAGAGGAGTTGGTGGAATTACGTTTAAATGTTATGGGATTTTGTCAAGGGTGAGGTCAATTATATCATTTATAGTTTCAACTAGGGTATCTTCTTTGGTCTAGATGATGTTCCTATTATCTCTTCTTTGTTTATGAAGTAATGGAACAATAGGAAACTGGCTCATTTTTTTAGCATACTTCCAGGTAATATGATGAAAATCGTTAACCTCGTGATTTGGAACAATGTATCGAGGTTCATGCTCTATCAAAATAGGATTTTGAAATAAAAAATACTATCTTCAAAAGTAGTTTAGGGTTTTGGTCATCACCTTGGATAGATGTGTGATGGTAATACAAGTTATGGTTTGAAAAATTAGAATGGAATTCACATGATTCAAAATTATCTCTATTGGTCATACAAGGTGACCCTCCTTCTAGTTCCAAAACTATTGACAAGGTGAAATTCCCTATTCAACAATGGGGGTTATCCCCAATAAGAAGTCCCAATTAGACCTCACATTGTTTGGATTAGGGAATTTCTCCATAGTCTAGCATGTCAACCATTGTTGTTTTAAAGATTGTTTTAAATCCTAAAAAACTAAATGCAAATGTAGATGCAGTTATATTCTATATGTAGAGTGCAAATCTATTCTATATTTCCTAGCTAGGAGCAAGTAACTAAAAGGCAATGAACATAGGGCCACCTATATTACTACTATTATCTCCAACAAGAAAGTCATTGAATGAATAAAGGCATACATATGGATAATTGGATATGAAATCAAGAACATTATATGATCAAATAACTAGTTATGATTCCATGTTCATGGTTGTAGAAAAACATTTGAGAGATAAACAGAAACAAGGATGCATGCTTGATACATGAGAATAATCCACATAATAAAGAAACATTCTTATTACAATTCCTTTATGCTATGCACACTAATAAAATAAATAACATACACATGTAATATTTGAGTTAAATTCTTTCTCTAAATAGTTTGGCCAAGAATGCTTATCCTTATTAAAATTATCTAAAGAAGTTTACAAATAGTGAAACAATAAAACCCCTTTCTATTTAGTTCTTATACTACTTATAGGTAATCCAACAAGATTTAGTTATAGGAAGTTTAACAATTTCTTGAATTGTTGGGAATGATGGAGTTTTATGTAACTCCTTTTTCTTGCGTATGTTTGTTTATGTAATATTCCGATGCTTTAAAAGTTTCATTAATTATATTGGCATAAGGGAATACATGCTCCTCTACTAGAATCCAGAGTATAGCAAGGTTCAACATTAGTTTTACAATATTAATGTCTGATTTTTTAGAAAGGATTTTAATTAATCCTATCTACCTAGATGGAGTCTCCACATGTATATTTAGCTTTGGGATGCTAGCATCAAAGATACATAGGATGGATTAATATATAGTTATGATGTGATCTTCTAATGTTTTGCTTACTTCATGTTATGGTCTAAAATTCTCCCATGCTTCTAACTCTAACAAGTTGTATTTGTTGGTGATCTACTCTACTTCTTGCTATAATATTTATTCATTGGAAAATTCGTGAGCTACATCTTCTTACCCTTGTTGTTTGCAAGTTAATGCATGTAAACATGACAATGCATGCTAATTGTTTGCAAGTTAATGCATGTAAACATGACAATGCATGCTAAACTAAAAGTGAATTAGGTGTAGTATGGATGTTGGGTACATTAGTGTATCAGAGAAGGAAGCTAATGGAAATTGGTGGTTTTAAGAAGTACCTCATATCCTCAATGGTGGACGGAGGGTATTGGCTATTTTATGGAATTGTATCATGGTAGGAAGTTGATGGGAATTGGTGGTTTTAACATATATCCCATATCTTCAATGGTGGATAGAGGGTATTGAGTATGTTACATATTGTTTGTTTCTTTTTCCCTCTTGTGCTTCTAATTTGACCCTATAATATTCATCTTCTTTCACTCTTCATCAACTCAATTTGTACTTTTTCTATGCTCTTCCTTTCAGTTTTTTTTTTCCTTTCGTAGTTTACTCTAGCTTTTACCATTACATGTAGGATCTAGCTCTTTTGTAGATTTGTTCTTCTTGCTAGAATTCATGCTTGTATGACCATGGGTACCTAATCATTAAGGCATGTTGGGCCACAACCTTGAGGGGGTCATGCCTCCTCATTTTTTCTTCCCTAAAGTGATATACTACTAAGGCCTCACCTTATACCGCAATATATTTGAATTTTTCTATGCCATAAGATCAGGAAGAAGAGGAAGAAGAGGCCATGGACCTCTCTTGACTTTTTTGAGTGAGGATCTAAATCCAAATATACTACTAAGGCCTCACCTTATACCACAATATATTTGAATTTGTCTATGCCATAAGATCAGGAAGAGGAGGCCATGGACCTCTCTTGACTTTTTCGTGTGAGGGTCTAAATCCAAATAGGTAAGTTTAACATACTATTTTATAGATTACAAATTTATCTCGAACAAATCTGGGTATCAAATTTGGAGGCTTGGTGGCTCCCAACACTCTAATGCATGTGGTGTTTTCCATTACGTACCAGTCTCCTAATACACCAACCACCTACATGGCTTCCTTTGT
>JZKD02S0499730.1:0-16955 GCA_000966675.3 Picea glauca | reverse complement strand
CACTAGACCACAACCAGCAGGAGCGAGATACCTATTACTGAGATCTGGACCACATGTCAGGCATAAGAGGAAGAATGGAATCGTATTCGAAGCATACCTACGGGACATACATGAATCCATCATCTGATCATGGAGAATAACACCAGAGGCTGTCGCACGATATGTGGACATCGCCAATTTTTGGGCCTCACAACAAACAATCTGGATACAACCAAGGCAGGATCCAGATAGACAATGGCTACCGATGCGCTACTGCATCACAGAAGGTGATATAGATATGGTCATCAACGAATGGCCTGATGAATGGAGGATCTCAGCCATTACCCGAGAAGTATCGGAAACAACAACAAAAGGAGAGGCAGAATAGGCGGAAACACAGCCTCCGGAAATCCAAGTGCCCAAGAAACCACGAACAGGCCAAGGCAAGTTGACTCAGGCAGACGAAGGGTCAAAGTAAATAGGGACCCAAAAGGGGAAGAAAGAGACTACACAGTCGACCAAAGGACAACCGAATCAAGCTAAGGGAGCGCAAGAGACCGCCTCAAACCCCATCTCATAGGAACCAGAGGGAAATAAGAGACCAGTCGCGCAGGAAGGAGGCACACGTAAGAAATCAAAGGCGCAATGAGCATCATTGGACTATACGATCACAGAAGACGATGAGGAAATGATTTCCAGAATGGTCCAGGACTGTCTAGAAGAAGATTTCGATCATGCAGAGCATCATAGGGATAAACTGCAAAAAGAGCTGGCAAAAATGGGACAGTTCCTCAAGAAATTCTGGGAAGCACATACAACAAGCAACAGTGGAGGCACAGAGCCACCGACAATATAGGCCAAAGAAAGAGTGGAGGTAGAAGAACAAGACTCAGTCCACTCCATGCCACACGCAAACACAATGATTTACATCAAACCTAACATGTTGCACATGGATGAAATCATGGGGTAGACACCCCTGAAAGACTTGGACCACATCCAATTGGTCTTGACACAGATGTCATCAAAGGAACTGCACAAATTGCAGGTTAGCGTTGACCACGAGGTACATTCTCGTGCACATAAAAATTAGTCGAGCTACAACAAGCAACGAAGAAGAGCGAGGCGCTGGAAAAAGTTTGTGAGCAAGCCAAGCTCGAAACTCAGGAGGAAAAAGAACGCAGGAATGAACTAGAATGAAGAGTGGGAGGATTTTTTGAGAAACTCCCAAGCACCGCACAAGGAAATGAACTCCCAGCTGCAGAAAAGATTGACCAGATTGCGCAGGCAATTGATCAATATCAGAAGGAGATCGAGAATCTCTGAGAACATCTCACACCAACGACTCCACCGGCAGTAAAGGATAAAAGGAAGCATCAAGAAACAATGCAACTACAAGAGATGGAACAACAGGTTAGCACAGCAACCGAATCGCTCGATAAAGCAGCACAACTTTGGACAAGGTTGGAGGAGCATCCACAGGTCCAACGTTGGGACAAGGAAGAGGAAAGGATCTATACAATGATCCAAGAACTCAAAAAGAGGCAGAAGACCATACCAATCCCATAATGAGTCAAAGGGACACAGGAGATAAAGAAGATGTAGGAAACACTTATCACTGTGCAAACACAGAATCAAGAGCGTCAGGCTCACATAGAGCCACTATAGGAACAGGTAGAAGAAATACTCGCACAGACATAAGGAGCTTAAATGCATATAACACAGACCCAGACCGAATGTGCAGGATTGCTTAGCAACGAAGTGGCAGTTTAGGTAGTAGACACCATCAAGGATAAGACCGCGCAGGCACTGACAAAAATAGCAAAGCTCAAGAAAAAGTTCCAGACAATCACCAAGGAGATCGAAGAAGCTTAGAAGGACTGGGTGACTTGGGACGAGTCACATGTCAGTGTTGGGGGCCTTTTTGCACCAGGCCGAAGAAGAAAGAAGGACGATCGTGGGAAAGAAAGCGTGCAAAAACGAAAGTAAAATATGGAGGAAGAACAACACACGCGCATGCAAGAAAGCATGCACAAGGAAAGTGACAACTAGAGGAAGAACAACACACGCATGGGAGGAAGACCTAACGTCAATAGGGTTAGGGTTTTGGTAAGCCGTTGTAAATGGTTGAAGACCCTGATAGATATAAAAGACATATACACATGTATCAAGGGGGTTGGATATAGATACGTAGGTATCATACAGAGGGGTTGATTCACTTTTTCATTAGTTCAACTCTTGTAATACTCTATCGTAGCTAGATACGGATTGATGCATTATGTAATATGGTCATGGACCAATTTTGTAAGTTGTTGATCTAAGAACAGAAGAGAGAAGGAATATCTGAGGATTAGATCGCAGGTTGTGGAGCCTGGTGCGATCTAGTTCGCCTCGCACATATCTTACCCATCAAAGGGAATTGTAAGCACGTGACGCTGGAGATGCAGAACTATCATAATAAAAGAGCCAAGAGCCAAATATTTGTGGATGTATCCCAGGAGGGGGTGAACCACGGTAATGTCTGTGTAATGTGATGAATGCATGCATCCCTTTACATTCTTTCAGCAGTTCATTGTTATGCTTAATAAATGAGTTAATATATTGTTATGGAATACGATTATGTTGTTCATAAAATAAACTATGAAATGGAAATGTGCACCCATGAAGAATAAGTAGATTACATTCACAGTTCGTAGCGCATGGCTCTGGTTAATAAACCCCTATCTCATACTCAATCCTAGGTTGTAAACACATGAGTCTTACAGCCACCCATTTAAATTTATCTCGGGTGAGACTGCGTAGTGCATTCTGTGTACTGTGTTGCCTTCTGGTTTACCAGAAGGGCCGATAGTTTTAGAGGCTTTGTTGGAAACCCAAAAGATATGAACCCTGGGTCAATAGCTCAAACAGTAAAAGAGAGTAGTTAAACCAACAAAAAAACAAGAGCCCTAGGTCTCCCCCATGTCTGAGGAGTTGCATGTCCCTATGCAAAAATGGCCCACCCTTATTTCAAAATTGCCAATGTTAGTTTTGGTGCCATACATTATGTGCTAGGATTGGACAACTACTTCAACAAACACATTAAACGTGGAAGTTTTTGGTTGCATCATTTCAAGTCTAGCTTTGAGTCGTTAGTTCCTCTATTTGAAATTTGTGGACTTCCTATTCCACCTTTGAGCTCTTTTCATAGCCTGCCTATTATCCCTCTTCAACCTAGATATCTCCTCCTGCATCTCGGCACTAGAATCCTTCAACAACATATTTTTTCTTTTTATGTGTTCATCCAAAAATATTATTTCCCTTATCTTTCTCTTCAACATTCCAATCTTCTTATTAATTTTAGTTGACTCATCTACACTCATAAACTCATTTGCAGATCGTTCTCCCAAACTTGCACCCTCGAGCAAGCCATCAAACTGAATTTCTTCAATACCCTTTTCCTTCTCACAAGTGTCGTGCATTTTAAAAGGGTTCTCTAACTGTTCTTCAATAACTACGATCTTGTCAGAAAATCTTAAATGTTTATTTTCAAGAGGGGTTTCAAATACTACCTCTTTTTCCACTATTTTTTGCATTGGCTCGAGCCCTCCACTAATTTAGTAGCTCAAATACTTGTCAACCTAAGTGGAGGAGGTTTCATCAAAACCTCCTTGTTCCTTTTCATCATCTTCTCCTTAAGGGTCGATATGCCTTGAACATCCTCGTCTTATTTTTCAAGTTCAGGGTCAACTGACTCTTTTACTATTTATTCAAGACTTCTCCTCGAGTTCCCCCACTTCATTGGGCTTTACTTTTGCTTATTCATACTTTTTTCTAGCTTCCTCATATTCTACCTCCATCCCTTCAGTTTCTGTCTCTTTCTTGGCTTCTTGAGGTTTCCCAAACTAGTTCTGGATCAGGAGATCCTCCCAAGTGTCATTCCTCCTCTATAATTTTTCCACAACCAACAACTTCACCAGACCATGATGGTGTGAATTATGCTCCATGGTCCCAGTGTAAACTTTTCTCTACATGGTGGTTGTCATTTTAGTCAATGATTTCCATAGGAAGTAAGACAGATTAATCTTCTCTCATTTAAAATGTACTAGGAGCTGAATATGATAGAGGAACATTAAGTTAAAATGTCCCTCACATGTGATATACTTTTGTAGAACAATAAGCAAGTTCTTATACCTCCTCTTCAGTAGGAAACACATTGTTCCCTTTGAAAATTATGTTTTCATGCTAGTTGTCTTTAAAAATGGAGCCCAACTTTCCTTCTTGACCTATCTACTTTTAAACTATCTCTTGCCCTCTTGGGGAAGCTCTATCTCCTGCATGATAGACTCCTCTAAGACAGTGAACTCCATATCTTTGACGATGGCCTTCATTTTGTCAAACCCTAACAAAAATGCTCTAGTAGCTTCTGTGTTGTTCCCATTATACTTCAGGAAGAAAGGGAACCAACCAGCCTTCTTTATTTTTCTTCTACACTTAGGGAAAGCTTCCAATAACTTTGTCCCATTGGGTTCAATTCTGACAGACGTAGAGTTGAGTTGTCAATACATGTCCAGTCTATAGGGAGAAGGGTTTTGACGATATATCGGTGAATGAGGGTTACGATATATGATATTTAATCATGATCATGACAATGAAATTGTCATGATCCAATTTAACACATTGCATAAGGTAATGATTAATGGAATGAACATTGAAATGGTGGTGGTTCAGTTGACTAATGGTGCAGCGATTCTAAATCAAGGTGATGGAAAGAGTAGTCAATTTGGTGCATGTGTGATGTTTCAAGGTGACAGGATCATGGTTTTAGTGCATTGATTTAAGGTTGCCACAATATTGCAATTCCAAGTTTAATAAAGTAAAATGAATGTTAATACCTTACCCAATCCCTATCACCTAGAATTACCTTGATGCCTTGTCGAACCATACATGTCGTAGAACTCTATTTGATACATGTTTGATCAAAGGGATTTGTTATTAGACTAAAATTAGAACTTTACATTATGGATTGTTACAAATAAATATGAATATGTATATAGTTATAGTAATCATCTTGTACTATATAACTTGTGTTGCTTTGATGTGGTTTAGGAGAAGAGGATTCAATCAGAGAAGATATCCTCTAGGCTCCTTTATTACAAAATTAATGCAGCAAGAGAAAAAAAACTAGAATCATTGTATATAATTATTCTTGAAAATAAAATGCTACAAGAAAAAGAGCAGGACCAGGAACATGAACAAAAACAAATGTTACAGGAAAATTGACTATTGCATGTTTTTGGTGGTTTAACTGTTGTAAGAATCTTCGTCCTCACCCCCTCTATGTACATTCCCTATCATGTGAATAGATTTCCTAGAGTTGAACATGGATGGGATTCATTGGACCACTGGCCAATAATGGTTTTCGTTAACCAACGTGAGATGGCTCACCAATAATGTAGATGGGAATCAAGGTACTCCAAATGCATTATGTCAAGCACAAATAGATGTGTTGATGTCAAGTGACTTGTAGGATCTGAAAGTCAAGAGGAATTGATGAATCCCCTCTACTGTCAGTGAGAGAACTTGTCATTGAGGCATACAAGTTTCAAGGCATTTTCATAATCTCTTATGTTAAAACCCAGATAAGGAGTTGGAGACGATGGGATTAAGATTGTTGAAAGGAGGGTCTTGATGAATCCCCCATCATCCAGCACAAGAACCATAAAAATTATTGAAGAAACTTGTAAAAAGGAAACTATCGTGAGATATATTACGATTGGGAGCCCCACCAGCTAGAAGTTTGGTTTTCAAGTGAGGTCGTGGCCCAATTGCGCCAAATTTTTTTATTTTCACAACTAAGCCATTTTTTCTTTACTTTTTATTTTACTAATTTTTCATTTCATTTTATTTTATTTTATTTATTTCAAATTCCTTATTCCTATTCTTATTGAAAATTAAAAAGGAACTACGAAGAGGAAGGATGGGGGGGAAATCCTCTCTCCTACCATCTGTATTTTCGCTTGCTTCATGATATCCTGAATAAACTCTCCATTAGACTGGGGATTTTGATACAGCTTGAGCCTATGCCCGTTAACCAAGAAGGAGACTCTCTCATCATATATATTTCAAATATTAATAGATCCATTATTGAAGAAAGATTCAATCTCATAAACAAGACATTGGGTATTGAATTTTCCTTTGATGTCCTTAAATATGGAGTCTAACAAAAGTGCTCAGTCCCATGCCTTGAACTGTTTCTTCTTAATGAACATGCCATACTACCTTTCCATCTATTGTTGGATGAGATTTGTATGTTGAAAGGCTTGCTAACTTATCTCGTCCAACTGAATGCATTGGACAATTCTTTCTTTCTATGCCTTGGTCAGATCCATCCCCAATTATGCTACCATTTTGAAATTTTTAATCTGAAATTCCATGGGAAGAAGTACTTATTTCCCATACATCAATTCATACGAGGAAAAACTAGTGGTGCTCCTCCATGTTGTCATGTAAACCCATAAGTCCTTTAGGAGTATTTTTGACCAATCCTTCTTATGTAGTTGTACCGTCTTTGTCAAAATTCCTTCCAGAACCTTATTTGTTGATTCCGCCTACCCATTAACCTAGGGGTGGTATGGAGAGGATTTAGTATGCTTGATGTGGTACTTTTGAGTAATTGATTGGACCAATTTAGATGTAAATTGGGTTCCCTAGTCCATCACAATTTCTCGAGGTACCCCAAAGAGAGTAATGATGTCTTCAAACAAGAAATCTATCACTGCTTTTTTTGTTTCCCTAAATAAAGCCTTTGCCTCTGCCCACTTCCTGACATAGTTGGTGCAGACTAAAATGTACTTCTTTCCTTTTGACAAAGAGTTGATTTGGCCCACAAAATCCAAGGCCCATTTTTCAAAGGATCATATATGCACTTGCGGTTGGAGTGGCATCTCGTCTTCTAGAACATGACGACCCATCCTTTGGCAACTATCACATCCTTGAACATACTTTTTGGCGTCTTGAAAGAGGGTATGCTAATAGTATCCCAAATGAAGAACCTTTTAGGCTATTCTTCTATCTACAAAGTTCCACCCCACAAGGCTCATCGTGACATGCTTTCAAGATGTCATACATCTCATCCTCCCTCACGCACCTATGAATAATCATGGCATGACCAATATAAAATATATATCCCTTAATACAGGAGTATGGAGCACTCATTTTAACAACCCTTTTCTTTTCCTTGGATGAAAAGTGAGGTGGAAATTTTCCTATAGTAAGACAATTTTCTATGTCTGCAAACCATGGCAAGTCAGTAGATATGGAAAACCGAAATTCATTTTGAAAATTGTCATCAACAGGAACATTCTCACCTTTATTATCAAGCCTAGAAAGGAAATATGCTACCTGATTCTCCTTGCTCGGTCTGTCCATGATAGTAATGTCAAATTCCTACAACAATAACAACCATCTAATGATCTTGTCATTTTTAATAGGTTTTTTCATCAAATACTTAATGGGAAAATGATCAGTATGAATAAAAAATTCATACCTTGTAATATAATGCCTAAATTTGTTAATTGCATAAACTATTGCAAGGAACTCCTTTTCAATCATGGTGTAATTCAGTTCAGCTAAAGCTAAATTCTTACTTATAAAATAAATAACATGAGTAAAGAGATTTTCCTTTTGACCCAATACAACTCCTATGGTTGAATCTAATGCATCGGTCGATATGTGGAAAGGGAGGGTCCAATTTGGACCTCTCAATACTAGGGATGAAGAGAGATTTTTCTTGAGTACATCAAGGGCATATTGGCATTCATCATTCCAACAGAATTCCATGTCCTTTGTAAGTAATTTGAATAGGGTTAGGGTTATCTTCATAAAATTATCTACAAATCATCTATAGTATCATATGTGGCCTAAAAAGCTTTGGAATCTCTTTTGATTAGTTCGAGGTGGCATATTAACAATCACTTCTATATTTTTTGGGTCTATCTTTATTCCTGCAGCAGACACATGGTGACCCAATACAATTCCAACAGTCATTGTCATAAAACACTTTTCATTACTTAATGCCATATTTGACTCTTTACATATATCTAAAATCTTTTCAAGATTATTTACAAGTTCTTCAAAATAATCACCTACCGCAGTAAAGTCATCCATATATATTTCCATGCACTCATGTAATAAATCAAAAAATATACCAAGTATCGCTCTCCGAAATGTGGTCAACGCTTTGCATAGACCAAAGGGAAATACCTTGTAGGCATATGTCCCCCAAGGGCATGTAAAATTTGATTTGTACTGGTCCTCTAGAGCAATATGGATATGGTTGTAACCACTAAATCCATCCAGAAATGAAAAGTATTTTTTCCAGCAAGCGTGTCCAAGACCTGGTCAATGAAAGGTAGGGGGAAGTGATCTTTGAAGGTGGCCTTATTTATATCCCTATAGTCTATGCATACCCATCATTTCCCATTCTTTTTAGGATGATCACTAGCGGTGATACCCACTCGATGTCTAAAATGGGATAAATGAACCTAACATTTAAGAGTTTTTGTAACTCTATTTTTACTATCTCCCTTAAGGTCGGGTTCATTATTCTTTGTGGTTGTCTTATAGGAGTTGCATCTTTCTGAATATAGATATGGTGGACACATGTGTCTGGGTGAATGCCTTTCATATCAATGTATTCCCATGCAAAGGTATTAGAAAAGTTCCTTAAAATCTAGATTAGTTTATCTTCATGTTCATTGTCTAAAGAAAAATTTACAATTAATGTCTTCCAAGGAAATATTTCAACAATCTTATAACCATATTCAGAAATTGAATGCATAGGAAACGTTGATGAAAAGGTAGAGGATAATTCTTCTTCAGCACAATTTTCTTGAAAATTCTATTCTAAGAGACAATCGATGGAAGTTTGAGTATGAGCTAATGACTAAGCCCCAAAATATTGTGGGAAATATGGATTAGTAATATGATGATTAATCAGATTCTTGTCAATATTTTCTTTGAATCTCATGGCCTATGCAATAGTCAAAACATGTCAAATTGTTTCATCATTATCATCTTCATCAAGCCATGGTGTGTATTCAAGTTCAGTTGTTGGTTTAGTAGGGGGTACAAGGTGATTTTTTTGGTCTTAGTGCCATGAGTAATTATCATATTGGCATACCTACAATCGATGAAAGCGTCAATTCTGGCCAACCATGGTCTCCCAAGAATTAGGGGGTGCCCACCCAAATAGGATTTTGATTGTATGACATAGAAATATGTTGGGTACTCCCATGAGTCCAATGAGACAACCATGTCCTCTAGAATGCCCTCTCATTTAAGTTTAGATCGATCAACCAACTCAAATATAGTGGGCATAGGAAGGAGGTTTTGAAGTCCCAATTGGATCAACGTTTCTAATGTCGTCAAATTTATGGCTGCACCCAAATAGATTAGGGTGTTTTCAATAGGAATTTTATTAATAAGGAATGTCTCCACAGGATTCCCAAGGTCCACATATTTTTCTGCGGTGATTGTAGTGGACATGAGACTTGTTAGTTTCCCTATGACTTTGATGGTGGGTGGGTCCCTTTTTTATCTTCCTAGATTCTTAATGTACATATATCTAACATTTTTAGTATAAATACGTATTCCCTTTATTGCTTGTAGCAGAGGTGTTTTAATGCAGAGATTTTTCAGTTATGATGCCAAGTCAAACTCAGAAGGAACAATCGATTTTTCTAGTGCCAGCCTCTCTGGAAAAGGGGGTTGATTGGGCTGTAATAATTGTTCCTTTTAAGGGGCATTTTGTAGAGTTGTTTGATCTTGAGATTGACTCTAAGACTGAGATGACGATGGTGATGTTTTCTGAGAAATTTCATGCTATCTAGGAGCTTCCTCCTCTTCATTTTCTTGAACAATTACTGAGGATTTTGGGTTAAGAACCTTTCTGAACCTCAGGTGATTATGTTCTAATGATACAAGTGTGATGGAGTATATGGGAAAGGTTTGTAGATCGATTCCATAAATGACCTAAACTAATTTATTGTTGTTAGGATTTGGGATAGGTTGGGTAGGGATTTGGGTCATATGTGGAGGGTTTTGAGGAGCTGGTAATGAAATCGGTTGTGGTCAATTAAATTGTTAATGTCACGGGGTCTAAAATGGGTATGTATATGATGATGATGCAGGGTGAGAAAAATTGGTTGTGACATCATAAGGTGGGCCACGCCAGCCTTCTTGTCAAGTTTGGTGTGGATTGGGCTGAGGTGGCCAGTGTTGTCATGGCATAGGAACATTCCACATATGATTATGTGAATAAGGAAATTGAGACGCTGAGTTTTAAGCCATACATGGAGATCTCTGCCATGGTTTTTGTGATGTCGTCGCATATAATGAGGTTGAGGCTCCTTGTTCTCCATGATATATTGTCGTGATTCCTGGTAAGGAAGGATAGTCCTTGGTGGCATGGGATTCCTCATAGATGCCACAAATATCTATGTTGTCCAGTGGGCATTATTTCCAAGGATGCTTCTCTCGACACTTGGGGGGAAATATGGATAGAGATTTTTATGATGCATCCTTCTTCTTAACCTGCAAAACATCCAATTGTGAAGTTAAAGAGCGAATATAAGTTTTAATTTTTTCAAACATGTTACCAATTTCATCCTTTGTGACCCCTGCTCCTGCAATAGATTTTGTGAACCTTAAAGTGGCATCTCTAGATTTTCTACCAATCTTTGTGTTCCCTTGCGAATATTTCCTGCACAAATCACATACCTAACCATATGTTAGTTGTGAAAGATCACTTGATCCCATTAGATTAAGGACTTCTAAACATTCATCCCTTATGCCTCTTAGCATAATTGTTTTCCTTGTTTCTTCACTTAGCTAACTCTGCTTCGATCTTTGAAGGTTATACTGAAATTGCTCCACGTAGTCCTTGTTGGGAAACTGATTTGCATAAGTTTTGAGCATTAATTATCAATCTAGGAGTCTGTAAACTTGAAGGTGCAAGCACATGAAATGTGGGATCAAATGTTATTCCAGTGAACTAAGAACTAACTTTACTTGAATTATGACAAAGTGAAATGAAATTCTAAACTAGAAAATTAACAGAATGAAACTATTCTTATCCAATCTAAGATTCACAACTTCAATGGTAGATGAACATGTTGCAAAGTGTATTGACCTCATCAAGTGAGGGTTCTTTGTAACAAGACTCTGATGACTGTGAACTTTCAAAAGAATATTTATGCATCTAAGAAAGCAAAGAAAAAGATTCAAAATGCTAAATTCCTTCAATCTAATTATCACAGTCTCTTGGTTGAAAATCATATTGTAGAGTGAATTTTCCTCCACGGGTGATGAGCTATAGTTGTCACAGTTTCAATGGTGGAAATGTTGATTGCAAAGTGTAAATTTATTGACAACAATACTCAGATAATTGTGAAGTTTAAATTACCCAACAAGAGGTGGCTCTCTGCAATATTACTTTATTTAACTATGCAATTTTGTGATTGTAAGGAATGCTTAAATACACACATACATTAATAAATTCTAATGATAAAATCCTAAGATAGATTTCAATCTAATCAATCAAATGACTATTGTGATTTCCTACTGGTTGAAAAACAGGCTATAGTGTGTCCACAAGACTCAATGGTCCAAGGAAGCTTGTAGAAATACTTTAAGAAACCCCTTTTCAAGTTGCCAATGAAGGATGGGATTGAGTCTCAACTCTATAATAGAAATTTAAAAAAAAAAAAGTCTTAAATGAAATCCAACCAATGCAACACTGATATAAATCTGATCTAAATTTTTTTAAATAAAATAACAACTATGAAGAAAGGAAATTCTGCAAACTAAAGAAATTGCAAAGAAATAAAACTCACACACTAATTTACATTACCACAACATGAACCAAACATGGGGGCCCTCCAAGCTGGCAAATGCACAAAGATACTAAACAGAGGATAAGATTAGATCTTTAAATTGCTCAAAAGATTGCTTACAATCCCAAGTTCATAATTTTTATTCAAAAATATAAATCCCCCTTAAGTTTCACTCACTTGCATATTTATACATCACAAAAAGAAATTGATCTGTTGATAACACTCGGCCCAGCCAACTAATTGCTATTTTAATAATTCATCTAAATGAGATTCGACCTCCACAGTGGCCAAAATCGTGGAAAATTTGCAAGCACACAAATCTAGGCGAATTTTCTTGCCAAAACTGCGTATTTTCTGCTAACCAACTAAGTTGATAGTGTGTTGATGGGGCATGTGAGAGGGATTTTTGTTGAACGAATAGGAAATGAACCATCCCATGAAGATGAAGAACAAAACCCACGTCCTCGATTTTGTCTAGCTTGCTTGCATATACCACAACAAACGAGAAATTACCAGAACGCCTAGTTTCCTGTAAAATTTGGTAAAACTAACTTTTCAATGCATAGAATTGCTAAAATTCACAAATTAAAAGAAAAGCATAGAAATACCTTTTTGATGACGTTTTGGGTCAAAATGAGGATAAAATATGGAAAAAGTGGTGTATGGTGGGTTTATTAAGGCCAAATTAGAGTTTATTATGAAGGCTAATTAGCACCAAAAACGAGGCTCAACAATCTTCCATGGTTTTGTCCTATTTTTGCATCACCTTGAAAAATTATTCTCTAAGTTCTCCACCCCTACAATTGTCTTGGTATTTCTTCAGAAATATCTTCTTCATCTCCTCCCAATTTTGAATGATATCCCCACCAATACCCATAAACCATCGAAGGGATGCACCTTTCAAGGTGGTAGGAAATACTTTTAACTTATGGGCCATAGTGTAGTAGGAGTAACTCCTACAAAGTACATCAAACTCAAATAAGAATCTATCGGGATCTTCGCTAGACAAATGATGAAAATTTGGTAAGTCAGATGGGGGGATGTTCTTCATCTGTGTTGTTCCACCAGGATCTATGTAGGGAATTCAAAGGTTATTGTCTCCTCATAGTTATTTCCTGTCACTTATTCTTCTACCATCTTGAGCCACCAAAGTGGTAGTTCTAGTGCTATAGATGCATCAAAGGTTGTTGCTACTATTTATGGGTCTTGAATTGGATTGGTTTAGAATTTGATGTCAAGCTTCCCTTCTACTGTAGGGGTAAGTGTTTCCTCTTATGCATGAATTTCTTCTATGATTGGCTTAATTAGAGAAACCTTCTTAGGTTCCTCGACTCTTATTCCCGAGGTTCCTATTCCAACCTTCCCAGCCAAGGGGTCAGTAGAATTTGTGGTACTCCCAACACCACTAGATGGGGCAACATGATTAGGTTTCTTTTGAGTGTTTTTACCTCTAGTTCCCTTAGGCTTATTCATATAGTATTTATCATTCTAAAAAATGAATACTACTTAAAGTTCCAACATGAAAAGGGCATGTGGAGACTCACCAAAGCAATTGCATAGGATTTCAACTCTGTCTTACTGCTTCCACTTCCAGGTATGAGATGTTGGTCCTGCAAAACTACAAATTGATTGCACACTTACTTTGAGATTGGCTCCTTAAGCACCTCCCCGACAACGACGCCAAAAATTTGGTCAAATTATATGGTGGTAATTTGATTCATTAATTATCAATCCAGGTTGGTAAACTTATGAGGTACTAGCAAAGTATATGCAGAACAAATCTAAAAAACACAACACTCTCAAGGAAATAAACTTTGTAACTGGTTACTCGTCTAGTAGTGGATGTTCTAAGGTAGAAATCTCGGCTAGATGTAGTTTTTATATCTAACATTACTCTGTTGAATCCACTTTATCATCTCAATTGACAACCCTCAACTAAGCAATCATTAAAACTGAACTATTGCATGCAGACAGGATATTACCGTGAGCAGTTACAAGTCAAAAAGGAATTGATAACATCATTTCATAAAAGTTGCAGCTCTGACAATTATCTGTTCAAAGAATTACCAATTCATATCAACCATAAATCAAGCATGTGATTATTGTTCTTACAGTCATGAATTGAATCATATAACAACAAATGAATCTAATTGCACAATAGTAATTAAATGAAATTCTATAATAGAAAAATGAAATAGCATTAACCAATCAATGATTCCAAGAATATCCTACCCTTTACAAATATCGATTATGGAACTATGCTAATGACAAATTAAAGTTAATTCTAATGCAACTGAACGTTATCCAAGGCGTTACTTTTGAGTCGAAGGGGGCCCTGCCTCCTCTCAGATGTATGTATGTTATAAGATTACTCACGAACTCAGCAACACAGAGATGGAAAGCACATCAAATTGATTATATTCATAAAACCAGAGTACAAGTAGAGTATCATCCATGTTCTTCTAGCACTGCCTATTCTTCTTGGCAAGAGTGCCTCATATAATTACATTTAATATTACAAATAATTTTGGCACTCAAACGCGTGCCAAGTCGACTCAAAATAGTTTATACAATACAGATTTGGACTTCAGATATCCCAACAACAAGAGATTACATAATTAGATAAGTCATCATGATTTCATGACTGAAAGCATGCAATCGAAAAAACTCATGCATGCTATAGGAATTGGTTGGAGCTTGACCAAGGATAGCACTTGCAACATTGAGATCTTTTCCAATTTGGATGGTAATTGTCCATGTGTCCGTAATTATACAAAAGGCCCATATCTTCGATTTAGCTGGAAGGCGTGATGCATATCATGGCCATCGAAGTGATTGCAAGACATGTTCACCGAACTACAAGAACATTCCAGAAATTTGTTAACTTAGGAAATTAAACATATTTTCCTATTAAACAAGGAATAATGCAACATTAAGCAAAGACAGTTAGCTTGAATTCAAAAATGCACTCTTGAGGTCAAAAGTAACAAAATATGTGTTATCATAGGGTTATAATAGAATGGGTAGGTGGCTAGGTAAGTAGTCAAAATAGGGTCATGTAGATTGTCCCAGTAAGACAAAACAGGGGGCCTACACTACATATTATTTGTAGGTTGGTGAGCCATGATGTTTTAGGCCAGAGTGCCTTTGTATATATGTTTTGAGTCCAAAGTGCCTGTGTGATTAGGTTAGGGAGCCTATGAGTTGAAAATTCAATGAGCCTAACAAATGTAATATGTAATCACACTCAATTATATTAATAAAATACATCATTGTTGCAGACCAAGTCAGGCGAAAAGAGTATGGGCGGTTAAGACTCCACGAGAGGGAAAGGGGGATACAAACTTAGGGAAAAGGGGTTAAGTCAAGGGGGCTTAGCCAAGGGAATATCATAATATTAATCTTAAAGTCCTAAGTCATGTGATATTATTTTATCCTAAATTCCTAAAGGTTGGGAACAAATTATCAAGTAGAGTCAAAGGAAGTTCCTAGAGTAACAAGTGTCAAGCACACATAAGCTGAAATTATAGTTGAAAAGTTCATAGAATGTTTGTAAAGTGTTTGACAGTATTTCCTAAGCACTAGTTTGGGAAATTTCCCAGGAGAATTTGAGGAAATCGATCTCAGGGGTTAAGCATTTTAGTGCCTTTAATGGGTGAAATTTTGGACATCACAGAGAAGTTCAAATGAAATTGGGTGATATTGGGGAAAAGCCCCAATTTCTTAAGTGGAATTCATTGGGAAATTGACATAGAAGTGTCAAATTTTAGGTGCAATAGTCGAATTGACATGCACAAGGCCAAATTTATCCATAGGAAGCTTAATTGCACAGCTTCCATGGCAACCTGTGAGAAAATTTGAAAATTATGCAAATCTGGAAAAATTCAAAAATTGTGAAAATTTAGGTATTTTTTTCGTACATGACGTCAACAATGACGTGGAGGCCACGTGGTGGTGATGTGTAAGTAGTGACATGGACTACCATGGTGGCAGCCAATGGCATGGTGGTTAGTTTGGTGGTAAGGTGAAAATCCATTGTAGTAGTCCGAACAGTGGAGTGGAGACCAAAACCATAAGTGGTTTCACATCGTGACCAAGTAGTTTTTTAAGAAGCTCTTGGAAATGTGAAATGAATAAGAGGTTTCCATGTATCATCGAGC
The DNA here is from genome assembly GCA_000966675.3 of Picea glauca. Classification (NCBI taxonomy): domain Eukaryota; kingdom Viridiplantae; phylum Streptophyta; class Pinopsida; order Pinales; family Pinaceae; genus Picea; species Picea glauca. Next base: position 943 of record JZKD02S0499730.1, on the reverse strand, counting down.
AATAAGTGGTATCACAGTGTGAGGTGTCGTTAACCTCCTTGCAACTTCACCATGTGAAATGAACCTCAATCATAGATCTTCTCGCATATCCACCATTAGATCGTCTCCATGGTGGAAAGGTCAAGGGTCTACAGTTCCCAATGACGGGTTAGTGGTAGGGTCGAGGGTCTGCATTATACGATGGTGAGCCCAGGGATGACATGGGAGCCACATTGGACGAGGTGGTATTGAATGATACCATAAGCGATATCGCATGGTAGCAAGGTGGTTTTCTATAAGGTCTTTGGCAATCAGAAGACAATGGGGGGATGCCACGTATCATGGGAGAAACCACTATTGCATCATGGAGGGATATTAACCCTCGCGTAAGTTGGATATGTGAAATCATCGAGAGCCTTTTATCATGCCCCAATCTTAACCATTATATCTGGGGTGCGGACAAGTTTGTGTGTCGAAGGAAAGGTGTGTGGGATGGGACTCTCCCATCCTCGTAGCCTATGTGGAGGCACAAGGTGGATATTTGGTAAGAGAATTGGGACCCACCAATGACATGGCCCATTTTAGTGGTGCCATGTGGCAACTAGTATGGGTGGGTCCACAATAAGTCTAAATAAAATTACTTTATTATTTATTGGTGCAATCATAATATACCTAAATAAAATAAGGAATTGTACATCATAGTTTAGGCATTGAAGTACTACATGAATTATTTGTTGGGAAAACAAAAAAAAATTAACTCAAATCATAAGCTTTTATAATCCTTGTCAATTGATCCTAGTCACAACAAAGCCCAGACGTCATGTGAATGGTATCCTACAACATTTTGAGTCGGTAATCAAGTATGATAAATATATATAAAACCACATGGTCAATTTCCTTTAAGACCTTTGATGTTTTTATTTTACCATAGCTCTAAAGTTAAACTCTTATGTACTTGAAGAAT
>JZKD02S0499719.1:0-16955 GCA_000966675.3 Picea glauca | reverse complement strand
TTTAAAAAAATGTTGGTTAAACATTATATATTTTGTTTTTTTGGGGCGGAATTCGACGATTTAAATCTGGACAAAATCACTATTTTTTGTTGTTTAAATTGCATTTCTAAATGCATAAATGGATTCAACGTGCTGAATAACCCATGGAACACTCCTATTATTCAAACTTAACCATTCAAATCTGCAGATCCAACCATTCCTCACCAGATTTAAGGCAAAATGAAACGAAAAAAATCACCGGAAAAGAGCCAAAAAAAAATAAAAATATAACGTTTAAACTAAACTTTAAAAAAACTCTTTTGACTCCATGTATTCGGATAAATAAATGGGCACGTGAACAAAAAGGCAATCTCGCATTAAAAGTATCCTCCGATGTGTCTGATGTTTGTGGGGCAAATAAAAATATCCTCCTGTTTGTGTTATCCAATTACTAAATTTACTAATGATTGAATATTGGAAGCCTTACCGGTTGGATGGGATCCGACGATACCCAGCGCTGCAGTCATGAATGGAATTTCTTTGAAATTGAATATGGGACTGGGATTGGGACTGCAGTTGAAGCTCTCATCTTTCCCCCAATTCTCCTCCTCTTCCTCACGTCTTACATCCTGCAATATTAATTTTCAGCCATTTGTTTTACCTCGCAACCCCAATTTTCATTATACTTCCCATTCGCTTGCTGTCAATAACCACAAGAGGGATTCGAGCATGAATGTTCCTACTGGTTTTATTCACACTACTTCAACAGTGGTTACAAATTCTGCACGGGGAAATGACAGCATTAGAAGTCTCCATGAACCGGATGGTCAAGGAGCCCAACAAGACATGAAAGTAAGTGAACCATTTAACAATAGAAGAGGAATCAATGTAAATTTAGGACATATTTCCAGCAGCAACAGCAAGGGTGAGCTGAAAGATGAAATGGCGTTGGTTAATGATAAATTGCAAGCGTCAGCTGCACCTGAGAGTTTCCTTGCGGGTGAAACTGACTTTCTTGATCTGGCTAAGCAGTCAGAAAGTGTTGGAGAGAAAAGTGTACAGCAGGAATTGAAATCAGATTACGAGGAATTGATTGGAGGGAAATCGCGGGATCATGGTGGAAATCAAAAGAATTTGAAATTGAATACAAATGCTAATTCTGATAAAGAGGTGGAGTCCAAGTCCAAGAATAGCAGGCAGGCAGTAAAGAGGTCAAATGTAATTGCCAAGCAAGTGATCAGCAAGACTTCTGCACTTAGCATGGGCTTTGTTTCCCAGCTTTGGGTGGACACAACATCTGTAAGTGTTATTTACCTTGCATCAGCTTTGTTAGAATAGAAATTCTTCCACTTTAAGTTCATGCATGTTGAATCGGGAGAAGCCCTTTTTATCTTTTGTAGTTCTGCCTGTCAGTGTCTCTGCCCTAAATAACCTCAATCCATCGGAATCCTGCTACTCTTTTGGAAAATGGTTGCCGTCAGTTTTTTTGAAGTTGGATGTTTGACCAGCAATGCGATTCTATTGACTGATTGGTGAGACAGCTTCAAGTCAAACAGTTAGCTATTCAAAATTAACAATCAATGCGAAGAAACTGACTCAGCTACAAGACTGAGCACTGACAGCAAGCAACCAGAGCCAAATGCGGTTCTGGTAAGAAGCAATCTTATGTTGTCCTCGTTGCCACTTGTAATAAGCACTGGTGTTGATGTCCAGTTTTGGTTTGATTATCATAGATCTTGTGTGTTTTCTGCTGTGCTAAAATGAGGGCAAATGACAGAAACACAAATTAGAGTTAGATAAGATAATTTTATTAATGTCCAAAAAATGATAAGATGCTTTCCAGTTCATTTTGCCCGTGTGTAAACTCTGATCTACTTTATACCCAACACTTTTTTAACATAGCATATGACAGCCAAGGGTTGAATTTTCCAGAGTAATTAATAAGAAATGAAATTTTATGATAAAAAATTGTTGTAAGCAGCGCAGCAAGCATTTTTTTGAAGAGTTTGAAATAGAGATGTGGCCGCAATTGTTGCAGCTGAATCACCATGGCTTGTAGAATGGTTTGTGGTACAGGGTTTTCACCTTTGGAAACAAAGAATAAAAATGTTGCTATTGGGCAAAGTCTTACTCGAGACTATGGAAGGCATGGAGAAGAAGCTGACCACAAGTCATGATGAAATTAGTAAGTGGGAGGCTAGAGATGGTAAAACTCGTGTGCATAATTTTAAATTTATGTGATAATATGGTTTTACCAATGTTCCACGAGGATGTGTCCTGCAAGGTCGGGAGTGTCCCCCCACACTTCCACACCCCGGGACGGAGGGGTGCTTGGTGAAACGTTTCGCCACACCCCCCATTTTGTGAAACTCAGTGAAACGCACAATGAAACGTTTTGCCAATGTGCGGGACACATTTTGCAAAATGGGGGGCTTCTCCCTCAAAAAGCAGGATGCCTGGTGTCCCTTCACGATTTTTGTCTAGAAAACCCCAAAATAAAAAATAAAAAAACATAAAAAAAAAATTTGCAAGCAAAGAATCCATTGCACAATGATGAGTTTACATGGGATGAATTGTTATGTTGGGATTTTTACTTTTTATAATTTTAGAGATGGGACCCCTATGCTAGGGATCTCAATGTCCCTCCCCCCAATGAATTTCCCTAAAATTTAGGGTGTGTCTCCACACATCTCCCATGCGTGTTTCCCTACTCCCGTGTCTCAAAAACTTGGAGGAACACTGGGTTTTACATGTAACTCATGCAACTACTTCAAACAACAATTTGAGTCTCTTAAGAAACAATTGGCAATGTGTGGATGAAACGTTGCAGATGAGGATGATATAATTGTCAATTTTTAAGCATTAAATGCATTCAATTTCAGATCTGAAAAATTACTTCCAATGGAGCTCAAACAGTAAACTAGGGCTGTTATTACTGAATAATTTTACATTGAAATTGTGACAGAAAATTATAGCAGAAGCACAAAGATCAAAGAGAAATCATCCATGCACATGAGACACAAAAATTACTCAAAAATATTTTTCAGATTGAGGATCCCGAGGACAAAAACAGTTCTCTCAGCAAAATTACAAACTCAACAAAATTTCGAAAGAATCTTCCTACTTACAAATCTGCCAGAAACCCTAGCTGATGTCACAGCTGTACAACTGATGTCATCCTGTGTGGTTGCTTGTGTTAGACCTGCAGTTCACACGTGTGGCCTGCTGCTGTACGGATCACACATGCGGCTGTCCCTGCGTTGACCTGCGACTGCTATATGGTTTGCATGTGTGGTACGACTTGCAATTAATGCGTTGTATGGATCTGTAAGGATCCCACATGTACGACCTCTCCTCCTCTCTCTCACACATGCGACTCCTCCTCGTGGCTGAAAAACTGAGAAAGAAAGACCATAAATTCTAGACCATATTTTCCAAAGTGAAGATCCTCCTTGTTGAAATTTGCCTCCTCAATCCCCTTGGCAAGAGTGCTCACTCACTCATGCCAAACATATGATGACAAAATAAGATGTGTGGTGCCTCCTCACATTGCCTCTCCTTTTATAAGAGTCTAAAAGTGAGTTTAGAAGCCCCTACTAAACTCAACATTAAATTAGAATTGTTCATTCCTCCAAGTGGGTGCAAAGCCCCAACAATAACAATTCCAAGCCCCAACTCAGTATAAAAGGGGTTTTCGCAAAGTAAAAATGCAATTTGGGTGCCAACAAAGATTCCCACATGCTCGACACCAAGGCCAATGTGAGAATACCTCCCCAATGCTACAAAACATCAACACACCCTCTTAGCGAGGGAGGTATTCTCCACCTCTCCTAGCTTGTCTCTGAAGTAGACAAACTTCCCATTCACTAGGGGTTTGTTGAGAATATCTGCAATATCCTTCATCTCGAACTCCGAAGCCAAATCCCTCTTGCACTTGGCAATGAGCCTCTTTGCTCCCGTGAGGAATAGATCATCAACATACAACACCAACATAAGAGGATCCTCACCAACCTATATGAGATATAGGTTGGGATCCGCTTCAATCTTGGTGAAGCCCATGCTTTGCAAATACCCGTTGATCCTCGAGTACCATGCCCTGGGTGCTTACGAAGCTTTCTTCAACCTGCAAACATGGGAGTCCCTCCCATGTACTTCAAAGCCTCGAGGTTGCTCTATGTATACCTCCTCCTCAATTACACCATTGAGGAATGTTGTCTTCCCATCCATTTGATGTATCCTCCACCCCATAACCGAAGTAAGAGAAATACCAGCCCTGATAGAAGTATACCCGGTGACTGGAGTAAAAGTCTCCTCTGAGTCCACTCCCTCTTTCTGGGAGAACCCTCTCGCCACGAACCTCACCTTGTACTTATCGATGCTACCGTCTACAACATGATTGATCTTACAAATCCACTTGGAAGTTACCATCAACTTCCCTTCTGGTCTCAGAACTATGTCCCACACATCATTCTTCATGATGGACTGATACTCCGCCATAATGGCATCCCTCCAAACTTGCCGGCTTGTTGCCTCCTAAAAAATGGAAGGCTCGAAATCAATGATGCTACTCATAAGTGCCACATAACTCGAAAACCTCTGTGGAGGCTTGCTCTCCCTGAAAGTGCCCCTGGGTGTAGCGTGCTTCTCCGCATCTCTCAAAGTATCTTGAAGCCATCTAGGCCTCGTATCCTTGTCACTAGGAGGGTCCACTGGATCCACTGACTCCTTTGACTCCTCGTGGTCTTATGGCCGAACCCCTGTACTGGATGGATTTGTACTCTCCTCAACCTTCGGAGCCTCCTGCTCCTCACCATTTGTCTCTGCTGTGGTCTCTCGGGACCTCCTGAAAGGCAACTCTTCCTCAAACCTGACATCCCGACTAACCTCAATCTACCGCTGTCGTGGAATGTAGTTCTGTTAGGCCTTCGAAGTCTCGCTATATCCCACAAACACGCCCTTCATCTTAGAAGGTTCTAACTTCGTTCTCTTCTCCTTAGGAACATGGATGTAAATTGAACAACCAAAGATCCTCAAATGCCCTATCTCTGGTCTCACTCCCGTGAATGCCTCTTGAGAAGTCGTCCTCCAAGATCCTGTGAGGACACTTGGTTTGTACATAAATTGCTGTGTTACACGCCTCTGCCCAAAGCAACATAGGTAGATCCTAGTCATGTAACATCGCTTTGGTAGCCTCAACTATGGTTCGATTCTTCCTCTTCGCAACCCCATTCTGCTGTGGGTTGAAAGGCATTGGCAGCTCCCTCTTGATCCTTGCCTCCTTATAGAAATCTATGAAGTCGCTGGAGGTATACTTGCCCTCGTTATCTGACCTCAAGACCTTGATCTTCTTCCCTGTCTGATTCTCCACCTGAGCCTTGAACTCCCTGAATCGACTGAAGACCTCATCCTTGGTCTTCATGAAGAAGATCCATGTCCTCCTGGAATAATCATCAATGAAGGTTACATAGTACAAGTAACCACTCGAAGATGGAACTAACATTGGTTCACACACATCTGAATGTACTAGATCCAAGATCCCCTTGGACCTACTATCACTGCTCGGAAAAACAACCTTGGTATTCTTGCCAAGTGCACAATCCCTGCATACACTTTGGTGCTCTGCTCCAAACTTTGGAAGACCTGTAACTACTAACCATCCTCTTCAACACTGGCAAATCCCTGTAATGCAAGTGTCCCAATCTCCTGTGCCAAAGCTCGCATGGACTATCACTATCATGTACCAAGGCCTAAGATAGTTGTCTTGTCAACCTGTAAAGACCAACAAAGAGTGCACCTTTCTCCAAAGACAACGCACCAAGCAGAAAGTCCCAAACCACAGACCAAAACCAGTTCCCAATTGCAGTTGTTGCAGTTGCACACCTCCTCTAGACTTGCGCACCACTTGACTTGAGTGAGAGTGTGTGTCCAAATGAATTCAAGTGCCCTCTATTTATAGTGCTCTTTGTCATCTGTCGTCTGCATCATCTCTTAAGGCCATACTCCACTTGAGTAATCGGGCATGATGCTAAATAAGTCATGTGCTGAACTCAACGCACTCAATAGAGTGTCTCGCATAAATCACTCACTCAACAGAGTAATATAGGGACCATTCTTCTAATTCGGACATATGTCTTAGAAGAATGACTGTCCAACAGATGCTGAAAGCCCCGTAATGGGATACAAGGACCATTCTTCTAATCTGAACATAGGTCCTAGAAGAATAACTGTCTTCCTAGATGCTGAAAGCCACATCATGGGCTACAAGGACCATTCTTCTAATCCGGACATATGTCCTAGAAGAATAGCTGTCCTTCCAGATGCTGAAAGCCATGCCATGGGATACAAGGACCATTCTTCTAATCCAAACATACGTCCTAGAAGAATAACTGTCCTGGACCATTTTCCCTTCGGCCACCACTGTGAACTCAGGGAAAATGCTTGTCTTGTACCAATCTCCCCACTTTGGTCACTACTGTGAACTCAGGGAGACAGACCATTCTTCTAATCCAGACATACGTCCTTGAAGAATAGTTGTCCTGGACCATTCTTCTAATTCAGACATACGTCCTAGAAGAATAGTTGTCCATGGTACATCAACAATCTGTCAACCTGGACCATTCTCCACAGGGAAAATGTCTGTCCACTAGCAATCTGTGAACCTGGACCATTCTCCACCTGGAGAGTGTCTGTCCACCAACACATTGACTATCCATGATGCCATATATCAACACTCCCTCCCAATTGAGGAAGTCATCTCCTCCCTTTCAACCAAGGGAGCAATCTCCACGAGTTCCAACTTGTCCCTCAAGTATGCAAACTTTATCTTGGACAAAGGCTTCGTCAAAATATCAACTGTTTGCTCATCGGTGGAGATGTACTAGAGAACCACTTCTCCCTTCTGAACTTTATCACGAATAAAATAGTACTTGATCTCAATGTGCTTCAACATGTCATGGAACACGGGGTTCTCTGAAACTTCACACAACTTTGATTATCACAATATATCACAGTCGAATCCAGCACCCGATCAAATAGTCTAGAAACCAGCTTATGGAGCCATACTACTTCCGTACAAGCATCACAAGCTGCAACATACTCCGCTTCTGTAGTGCTGAGTGCAACAAACTTCTGTTTCTTGCTAGCCCATGTTTGGTAGCCTCAACTATGGTTCGATTCTTCCTCTTCGCAACCCCATTCTGCTGTGTGTTGAAAGGCACTGTCATCTCCCTCTTGATCCCTGCCTCCTTGTAGAAATCTATGAAGTCGCTGGAGGTATACTTGCCCCCGTTATCTGACCTCGAGACCTTGATCTTCTTCCTTGTCTGATTCTCCACCTGAGCCCTGAACTCCCTGAATCGATTGAAGACCTCATCCTTGGTCTTCATGAAGAAGATCCATGTCGTCCTAGAATAATCATCAATGAAGGTTACATAGTACAAGTAACCACTCGAAGATGGAACTAACATCGGTCCACACACATTTGAATGTACTAGATCCAAGATCCCCTTGGACCTACTATCACTACTCAGAAAAGCAGCCTTGGCATTCTTGTCAAGTGCACAACCCCTGCATACACCCTGGTGCTTTGCTCCAAACTTTGGAAGACCTGTAACTACTAACCATCCTTCTCAACACTAGAAAATCCCTGTAATGCAAGTGTCCCAATCTCCTGTGCCAAATCTCGCATAGACTATCATTGTCATGTACCAAGGCCTGAGATGGCGGTCTTGTCAACCTGTAAAGACCACCATCACAAACACGAATGACCCCTGCTGAGTCAATGCTCGATCCTCTCGGCCATGTAGGAACCTGTCCACCTGAGAATGCCACTGCATACCCTCTGTCCTCCATAGCAGAGATAGAAAGTAGGTTCTTCTTCAACCCCGACACATACAACACAGTGCTCATCTTGAGAGGCTTTTTGGACTCTAGCTGAAATGCGGCTGCCCCAACTCCCTTGACTGCAAACTTGGCATTATCACCAAGCTCCACTTGTAATCCTGAGTCCTCCTTTGACAAACTGGTGAGTGAGTCATGTGATCTTGTCATATGATGAGAAGCTCCACTATCCACCAACCAAGTCCCACTACTGGAAACTGTACCAGAAAGGGCGGAGACCGATAAGAAGTCCCTCTGAAGCCTATCTGCAAACTCATCCACCTCTGCTGATGATGCATGTTGCTTCCCTTTCTTCAGCTGTGGACATTGTGAAGCATTGTGGCCTTGCTTATGACAAGCAAAGCACTTGACCTTGCTAAGGTCCTTCTTCCACTGCTCTGGAGATGCCTCTCTCCCCGTGGAACCTTTTCCTTTTCCCTTCCTAGCATGAGTAGCTAGGGCCTGATTCTCATCATCACTACCTCTCTGCTTGTTCCTGGACTCTATCCGAGCCTCCTCCTAGATGCAATCGATCCACAATCTATCAAAAGATGGCATCTTCTCTCGTGCACAAATCCCCTGCACAAATGGTTCTCAAGACCCAAGAAAACCATTCAATGCCACATTCACCAACTCTATGTCATCGATTGCCTCACCAATGGCTACAAGCTGATCACGAATCTTAGTGATCCTCATGAGGTAGCTAGCAACTGTATCTGATTTGGACTTCTCAACTAATCAGAGCTTATGCCTCAAAATCAACTTCCGGTTTGTATTCCCGCTTTGGTACAAGCCCACCAAAGCATCATACATCTCCTTGGCTATCTTCTTCTCGGAAATACGAGGAATCAAGTGATCCTTCACATAATCCAACAACACCCGCTTGGCCTTCACTTCCTTCTTCTTATGAGCTGCCAATTCCTGTGCATCGTTAGGATCTAGAATCACCATCTCAATGTAATCTTTGAGATCATTCTCTTCCAAGAGCAAAAGAATCCTAGCCTTCCAGGCCCGAAAATTAGTGGCCCCTTCCAACCTGTCCTCTACTCTAAGAGTGCCCATCATCGTGTCCATTCTTGAACAAGAACACAAATCTGCAACAACTTGTGTCTCAAGAAGATGACCTTCTCTCTCTAGAGCCTATGCTCTGATACCATGTCAATTTTTAAGCATTTAATGCATTCAATTTCAGATCTGAAAATTACTTCTAAGTGACCTCAAATAGTAAACTATGGTTGTTATCACTGAATTACATTGAAATTATGACAGAAAATTATAGCTGAAGCACAAAAATCGAAGATAAATCATCTATGCGCATGAGACAAAAAAATTACTTATAAATATTTTTCAGATTGAGGATCCCGAGGACAAAAATAGTCCTCTCAGCAAAATTACAAGCTCAACAAAATTCCAGAAAAATCTTCCAACTTACAAATTTGCCAAAAACCCTAGCCGATGAACGTGATGCAGACCCCCCTATTCTCCCTCGGGGCTGCACGACCTCCCGGTCAAGGATCTTCGATTCTCGGAGCCGAATTGGCTCTTTGAAACCATAATGGTCTCACTAGTGATTTACCACAGGCCCTTCCAGTCTCCTGGTGCAGGTTCTATGGCACCCACAACCTCTCCTTTCGTGTTGCTGAACTGCCAGTTCCAGGTGCTAGCTCCTCTTCCGTTAGCCCTTTCCTGTATGTGACCTCGGGATATGTCCTCACGTAAATACGCAATTGCGGGCGCGGCCTAAAGTGGTTTGAGGCCACACTGCTTTCCTCCCCGTAATTCACCTCTAGCTGCCACGTCTCCCTTTTCCAATACTGTGGTTTCAATTGCGGCCCACTCTTAGAGTTTTAAAGTCCGAGCACTTTCTGTCTCCGCGCAACGTGACCGTTGATCTTGCGATCTTAGGTGGAGCCTTTCGATCAATGGTTCAGATCTGCTCCTTTCAAATCAACGCTCGTGATTTACTTTGTGATTCGGGTTTCAGAGTTTTCAACTCTCAAACCTCACTTTCTCCGCAATGACAGATCTTCTGCCATGTGTCCTCCTCAAGTCGACGACTCTAACCGTTTCGGGATTTCGGACTTTGGAAATCTCAAATCTCAAACTTCACCTTTTCCCAATTGCTTTTACCCGAAGCTCGTGATCCACTGACGCGTGTCTCCTGCAGATCGACGACTGCGATTCTTTTGAGTCTTTGGGCTTCGAAAATCTCGACTCTCAACTCTCGCTTTCTCTCAAAGTGCGCGGATTTCTGCCACGCGTCCCTCTGGATCTGACGGTCCAGATTCACTTCAGACTTCGAGTTTCGGGAATTTCAGATCTCAACTGAAACCCACAAGTTTTTATCTGAAGCTCGCGATCTGTCGCCACACGTCCTTCTAGATCTGACAGTTTGGATTTACTTTGGACTTCGGGTTTCGAAAGTTTTAATTCTCAATTGGAATCTTCGAAATGAATTTTCCCGAAGCCTCAGATCTGTTGACACGTAACCCCCTGGCGACCAACGACCAGGATCTGTTTCGGCTCTTCGATAATCTCTCCTCCTATGTGCACACAGAGGCTAAAGTTCGTGCACTTTGCCCAGATCTGACGACTTGGAATGATCCCGCTCCCTCTTGGATAGATCTTAGGCGATGACTCGCGGAACCTTTAGAACTTCACTTCCTTTGAAGATTTCTCCCGCTATCTCTCTTGGGCTCTCTCTCCTTCTACTCTTTTGACTCCTTAAAGAGCTATTTCGACACTTGGTCAAATTCCGGGTCTGTGCACTCCTTGCAACAGACTCTTGCGCAAGATTTAGCTTCTTGCGGGCAACTGTGCACACCTTGCAATAGTTCCTTTGCACTCCTTGCAGATGGAAGCTCTATGCTATCTCTTATGAGTTTATGAGTCGAAACAGACTCAGTCACTTCTTACAGTAGATTCTCACGCAAGACATACGTTCTTGCAGATGACTGTGCACACCTTGCAACAATCACTTTGCAGTCCTTGCAAAGGGAAAGTTTCACGCTATCTCTTCTGAGCTTTTTGAGTCGAAACAGACTCTGTCAANAAGAAGGTTATAATGATCAAATATGACACATACCATGATACCTCGGACCAATTACCTCATGGAGCAAGAGTCCTCTCTGATGCAAGCCCAGGCCGGTGGTGATGGATGCTGCTACCGTTGGCAGGACAAATCTGGCTGAGAATAAGAGAGATGGGCCCTCAAGGGCCATGCTCAAGTCGATCCGCTCTCGTATTCCATGTCTAGGACCATGTGGGCCTCGAGACGTGATCTCCTAGTTACCCCTAGATATCGGGGATAACAGGACCTACTATCACTACTCAAAAAAGCAGCCTTGGCATTCTTGCCAAGTGCACAACCCCTGCATACACCCTGGTGCTCTGCTCCAAACTTTGGAAGACCTGTAACTACTAACCATCCTTCTCAACACTGGAAAATCCCTGTAATGCAAGTGTCCCAATCTCCTGTGCCAAAGCTCGCATAGACTATCATTGTCATGTACCAAGGCCTGAGATGGCTGTCTTGTCAACCTGTAAAGACCACCATCACAAACACGAATGACCCCTGCTGAGTCAATGCTCGATCCTCTCGGCCATGCAGGAACCTGTCCACCTGAGAATGCCACTGCATACCCTTTGTCCTCCATAGCAGAGATAGAAAGTAGGTTCTTCTTCAACCCCGACACATACAACACATCACTCATCTTGAGAGGCTTTTTGGACTCTAGTTGAAATGCGGCTGCCCCAACTCCCTTGACTGCAAACTTGGCATTATCACCAAGCTCCACTTGTAATCCCGAGTCCTCCTTTGACAAACTGGTGAGTGACTCATGTGATCTTGTCATATGGTGAGAAGCTCCACTATCCACCAACCAAGTCCCACTACTGGAAACTGTACGAGAAAGGGCGGAGACCGATAAGAAGTCCCTCTGAAGCCTATCTGCAAACTCATCCACCTCCGCTGATGATGCATGTTGCTTCCCTTTCTTCAGCTGTGGACATTGTGAAGCATTGTGGCCTTGCTTATGACAAGCAAAGCACTTGACCTTGCTAAGGTCCTTCTTCCACTGCTCTGGAGATGCCTCTCTCCCCGTGGAACCTTTTCCTTTTCCCTTCCTAGCATGAGTAGCTAGGGCCTGATTCTCATCATCACTACCTCTCTGCTTGTTCCTGGACTCTATCCGAGCCTCCTCCTAGATGCAATCGATCCACAATCTATCAAAAGATGGCATCTTCTCTCGTGCACAAATCCCCTGCACAAATGGTTCTCAAGACCCAAGAAAACCATTCAATGCCACATTCACCAACTCTATGTCATCGATTGCCTCACCAATGGCTACAAGCTGATCACGAATCTTAGTGATCCTCATGAGGTAGCTAGCAACTGTATCTGATTTGGACTTCTCAACTAATCAGAGCTTATGCCTCAAAATCAACTTCCGGTTTGTATTCCCGCTTTGGTACAAGCCCACCAAAGCATCATACATCTCCTTGGCTATCTTCTTCTCGGAAATACGAGGAATCAAGTGATCCTTCACATAATCCAACAACACCCGCTTGGCCTTCACTTCCTTCTTCTTATGAGCTGCCAATTCCTGTGCATCGTTAGGATCTAGAATCACCATCTCAATGTAATCTTTGAGATCATTCTCTTCCAAGAGCAAAAGAATCCTAGCCTTCCAGGCCCGAAAATTAGTGGCCCCTTCCAACCTGTCCTCTACTCTAAGAGTGCCCATCATCGTGTCCATTCTTGAACAAGAACACAAATCTGCAACAACTTGTGTCTCAAGAAGATGACCTTCTCTCTCTAGAGCCTATGCTCTGATACCATGTCAATTTTTAAGCATTTAATGCATTCAATTTCAGATCTGAAAATTACTTCTAAGTGACCTCAAATAGTAAACTATGGTTGTTATCACTGAATTACATTGAAATTATGACAGAAAATTATAGCTGAAGCACAAAAATCGAAGATAAATCATCTATGCGCATGAGACAAAAAAATTACTTATAAATATTTTTCAGATTGAGGATCCCGAGGACAAAAATAGTCCTCTCAGCAAAATTACAAGCTCAACAAAATTCCAGAAAAATCTTCCAACTTACAAATTTGCCAAAAACCCTAGCCGATGAACGTGATGCAGACCCCCCTATTCTCCCTCGGGGCTGCACGACCTCCCGGTCAAGGATCTTCGATTCTCGGAGCCGAATTGGCTCTTTGAAACCATAATGGTCTCACTAGTGATTTACCACAGGCCCTTCCAGTCTCCTGGTGCAGGTTCTATGGCACCCACAACCTCTCCTTTCGTGTTGCTGAACTGCCAGTTCCAGGTGCTAGCTCCTCTTCCGTTAGCCCTTTCCTGTATGTGACCTCGGGATATGTCCTCACGTAAATACGCAATTGCGGGCGCGGCCTAAAGTGGTTTGAGGCCACACTGCTTTCCTCCCCGTAATTCACCTCTAGCTGCCACGTCTCCCTTTTCCAATACTGTGGTTTCAATTGCGGCCCACTCTTAGAGTTTTAAAGTCCGAGCACTTTCTGTCTCCGCGCAACGTGACCGTTGATCTTGCGATCTTAGGTGGAGCCTTTCGATCAATGGTTCAGATCTGCTCCTTTCAAATCAACGCTCGTGATTTACTTTGTGATTCGGGTTTCAGAGTTTTCAACTCTCAAACCTCACTTTCTCCGCAATGACAGATCTTCTGCCATGTGTCCTCCTCAAGTCGACGACTCTAACCGTTTCGGGATTTCGGACTTTGGAAATCTCAAATCTCAAACTTCACCTTTTCCCAATTGCTTTTACCCGAAGCTCGTGATCCACTGACGCGTGTCTCCTGCAGATCGACGACTGCGATTCTTTTGAGTCTTTGGGCTTCGAAAATCTCGACTCTCAACTCTCGCTTTCTCTCAAAGTGCGCGGATTTCTGCCACGCGTCCCTCTGGATCTGACGGTCCAGATTCACTTCAGACTTCGAGTTTCGGGAATTTCAGATCTCAACTGAAACCCACAAGTTTTTATCTGAAGCTCGCGATCTGTCGCCACACGTCCTTCTAGATCTGACAGTTTGGATTTACTTTGGACTTCGGGTTTCGAAAGTTTTAATTCTCAATTGGAATCTTCGAAATGAATTTTCCCGAAGCCTCAGATCTGTTGACACGTAACCCCCTGGCGACCAACGACCAGGATCTGTTTCGGCTCTTCGATAATCTCTCCTCCTATGTGCACACAGAGGCTAAAGTTCGTGCACTTTGCCCAGATCTGACGACTTGGAATGATCCCGCTCCCTCTTGGATAGATCTTAGGCGATGACTCGCGGAACCTTTAGAACTTCACTTCCTTTGAAGATTTCTCCCGCTATCTCTCTTGGGCTCTCTCTCCTTCTACTCTTTTGACTCCTTAAAGAGCTATTTCGACACTTGGTCAAATTCCGGGTCTGTGCACTCCTTGCAACAGACTCTTGCGCAAGATTTAGCTTCTTGCGGGCAACTGTGCACACCTTGCAATAGTTCCTTTGCACTCCTTGCAGATGGAAGCTCTATGCTATCTCTTATGAGTTTATGAGTCGAAACAGACTCAGTCACTTCTTACAGTAGATTCTCACGCAAGACATACGTTCTTGCAGATGACTGTGCACACCTTGCAACAATCACTTTGCAGTCCTTGCAAAGGGAAAGTTTCACGCTATCTCTTCTGAGCTTTTTGAGTCGAAACAGACTCTGTCAACGCGCTCCTTGCGGACTATATGCACACCTTGCATGAGCTCAACGAAGAGAAGAATTGAAACTTATATAAACACTTCACAGTTTCATATACGCAATAATATAACTCATTCATTCATGAAAACAACAATAACATGGAATTGTAAACTGTAGCAATGCCATGCATTGGATCAATTTTCCTCTGTTATATTCATTCAAAAGTAAATGGCGACAACTATGATAAAACAATAACAAAACTCAGCAACAACTAAATCACAACAAACTCCTACTAACTTCCAACAGCCTCATTCGGGCGTACAAAACCTCTATTTATCTCAGAGGGTTCCTAGGGTTCCCCCTGACTACTTGTCTACTCGAGAAAAAAACTAACTGTTACTTAATTTTCGTTACATTCAAGACTAGGAGTGAAACTCCCAGATCACTCGTGATCACTCGGCTCCCAAGCGTTTGATCTTCTTCAGTTTTCGATCATTTCAAAAAGATTTGTAGGAAACGCCAACGGTTAAGATTCCGAAATGATTCAACGGTGCGCTAAGGTGTTGAGTTGTCTCTCCACGTAGGCTTGCTGACGATGCTCCTACATCATACTCCCCTGGCCAAAAATTCATGGACTCCTGTCTATGAGCTCCTGCACTGACTTTCCATGCTTTTGGATATCAACTTCATTTTCCCAACTGGCATCTTCTATCGGGTGTCCCTTCCATTTGATCAAATATTTAAAATAGGTCTTTCTCCTGGTTTTCTTGCCAATCCTCTGATCAATGATCTTCTCCATCTGTGGCTTTTCTGCTACAAGCATCTGCTTCTCCCACCGAACCTCTTTCTGATCTTTTGTTTCTCCTGCTTCATCTCCCTTGTAAGGATATGTGTCGGATATGTTGAATATGGGTGATATGCCCACATCATCTGGCGGCTCTGTCTCATAGGCATTTGCATCAAACTTCCTTAAGATCTTACATGGCCCTATCTTCTTCATTTTCAACTTGTTATACGTTCCCCTTGGAAACCTTTCTTTCTTGAGATGTGCCAAAACCTGATCTTCTAGTTCAAATTGAAGCTCTCTGCGATGTTGATCAACTCTGCGCTTGTACTCTTGGCTAGAGTTCTGCAACTGCTCTTTGATCTGGCTATGGAGCTTTTTCATTTCTGCAGCAAAATCTTCTGCTCCAATGCTTCTGATCTCACTCTGTCCCAAGTCTCTCAACTCAACTACTCCTCTTGGCTGCATTCCATACAATGTTTGGAATGGGCTCTTCCCTGTGCTCTTGTTTGGTGAATCATTGTATGCAAATTTTGCTTGTGGCAGAATCTGATCCCACTGATTATGATGTTCAATAACCAGACTCCTCAATAAGTTTCCCAAACTTCTGTTCACCACCTCAGTCTGTCCATCTGTCTGAGGGTGATAAGCTGAGCTAAAGGACAAATTTGTCCCCAACTTCTTCCATAGTGTTCTCCAGAAATGACCAACGAATTTGGTATCTCTGTCCGAGACAATACTTTTGGGTAATCCATGAAGTCAAACAACTTCCTTGAAAAATAAATTTGCAACATGTGTTGCATCACTGGTCTTCTGGCATGGGATAAAGTGTGCCATTTTTGAAAATCTATCCACCACCACAAATATGGAATCACATCCTCTTTGTGTTCTTGGCAGTCCCAACACAAAATCCATGCTTATTGCATCCCAAGGCCTTTCTGGTATTGGCAATGGCTGATACAACCAGTGTTCTGTCTTTTACCTTTTGCATGTTGGCAGATTCTACATCTGTTCACAAACTTTATCACTTTTGTTCTCATACTTGGCCAGTATAATATGTGCTGCTCAACTGTGCAAATGTTTTATCATGGCCGAAATGTCCAGCCAGTTCTCCACTATGCTTATCCTTCAAAAGGTTATCCCTCATTGAGCATTTTGGTATGCACAATTGATTGCCCTTGAACAACAATCCCTCTTGAATCATATACTCTGTCCATTGGCTCCTGTCTCTCAGCACATGATTCGCACATGCTTCGTATGCTTCCTTAAAATCTAGATCATCACTGTACATTTCCTTAAGGTGTTCAAACCCTAAGGTCTTCACTTGAAACTCCTGCATAATCAAACATCTCCTCCTCAATGCATCATCAACTTTGTTAGCATTTCCAGAAATATGTTTTATGACAAAAGTAAAATTCTGCATAAAGTCAATCCACTTTGCATGTCTTTGATTCAGTTTTTCCTGTCTTGTTATGAATTGTAAAGCTTGGTTATCGCTGTACAATACAAATTCCTTTGGAACAAGTTAGTGCCTCCATTTCTTCAAGGCTTGAATTATGGCATAAAACTCTTTGTCATATGTGGAGTACTTTCTCTTAGTCTCATTCA
>JZKD02S0499708.1:5533-16955 GCA_000966675.3 Picea glauca | reverse complement strand
TGAACAAAAACTATTGATTATTTCTCATATATTGTGCATGGTGTATTGTGGCGTATTGGTGTAAATCTTATACTATTGTTCATTTCTCATTGGATATAATTGAATGGTTTAAGTACAAGTTGAAAAAGGTTTTAAATTGTACTTGATACTGATTCACCCCCCTCTCAGTATCAACACACAATTAATCTTTTCCCTATTGGAAAAATTGTGGAACAAAAAATACCCTTCGAGCAGATTCAACCATTTATCTACAACATCCACATCTATCAATCCTTCAAATAATGGAATATAAAAATTTACATGTACCTTGAAGGGGGTTGCATGGCTGCTTGATGAAGATTCTTCTCCTATGGGAAACCACCAAAGGATCTGTGCAAAGTTGTCCATCATTTTGTTCCTTTGTCACGCAAGGGATTCCTCGAGAAACATTTTAAAAGGATCTCCTGCTCCATCATATTTCTTTTTGTCCCCCATGGGTTGTTGTCTGGTTCGGCACAAACGATCTTGTAAATGCTCAACTGGTTCAAGTCCCAACTTCTTGTACCCAAATCTTGTTGGGGACATGCACGAAGAAAACTAAATGAAGAGCAGACTGTTCTCATACCACTGATCCAGATTTATGAGTGGAATGAAATGACTAACAGACTGAATACAATAACACAAAGATACAGAGAACAAAAACAAATATCGAGTGAACAATATATTCTATTGAATAAATGAAATAGGTTGAAACTGTAAAAGTTCAGAATTGAAAACAACTTGCTCGAATGATGGTAGATATCTCTAAGAAGATATGTGGCTTCTACGTGCATCTGTCTAAGTAGAATGATTACAATGAGGCTCCATATGCATTTTTAACATTACTCTGCCAAAGCCTTAGACACCCAAAAATCTATCCCTAGGAGATGAAGCACCAAAATTTATGTTGGCCCTGATGGGTAAGTTGGTACCTCAACTTCTTGGTGTCATAAAAATTTCATACGACGATTGTTTTAGGTACGTGATAGCCCGTTGGAAAGGTATTTTTGAGAAATACACATTACGTTGTCAAACTCTAATGCGATCTATAGTTTGACTGTGGAAATCCAAAAAAACACTGTGTAGGGCCCCAAAATGGCCCTGGAAATACAGAAATATGTGCTGACATGAAAACATCCAAAATAAGCCAGTTGGATTAGGTGGGCGTCCACCGGTCTCCAGCTGGAAGATGTGTAGGGCTTCAGATAACCCTAGAAGTGTCGAATGCACAATTACAAAGAAGTACAAAAGAACATGATGAATTAAAAAATGTAAAGAGGTGCCAATTGGAATAAGTGGGTGGCCACTAATATCCACTTGGATCAACAAGTGAGTGTTGGGGGGTTGTTGGAGCAGACTATTTTTGGAATCGAACGGGAGAAAATTGTGCGACAAGTCAACCAAGGAGTAGCATGCACAGAGGAAAGGAAGAGAGTTAGCACATTTTTAGGAGTCAATGCATGCAGAAGACATAAATTAGTTATAAGTAGTTAGACCTTTCGGTCCATTTTGTAACGGGCTAAGCCCTAATATCAATGTATAAATATGGAATGGGTTTTTTAGGTAGAGGAGAGGTGGGAAAGTAAGAAAAAGAGAGCTAAGTGTGCACTGTATGCATGAAAAACTAGGGCATTTCGGGTAGAAATGATGTAAATTATGTGAGGGCAATGCACACCTGTTGTAAGGACTTGATATGAATGGAAAATATAAGAATCCATCCATTGTGGATGTATCCTAGATTGGGGTGAACCACGTTAAATTCCTGTTTTCTGATGTGTGTGTTGACATGATGTGATGGTTTATTCTGTTTATTGTGGACATGCAATAGATTCTTATGGGTTAATATGACTATGTATTTTATGATTCCACACATATGTTTAATGATTAAGTAAGACGAATCTGTCATACATTGTTATGTTGTTATGATTTCACGCACATAGTATATTGCATGTTGAATGAAAGTTAAGTCAGAATGAATGTTAGAACGATCTCCATTCCCTTCATGACTACAAAAGCCTGGTTCCTGTAGTCCCCATAGGTACTTGGGGTGAGAATTAACCTACTTGCAGGTGATCCTGAAAGGGCCAGTGTATTTAGGGTTTTGTAGGTGATTTAATGTTGAACCCCAGGTCTTCCCACTACGCGCCAACAAGCACTCCTATTGCTGTTGGATTTTTGGAATCCCCTAGTAGAGAGATTCTTGGTCTCTTTGTGTTGGATCCCTAGAGGGGATGGAGATTGTTTGAGGGACTGTGGTACAAAGAAGGAAATGCCATCTCTTGGGTTGTTCAAACTAATGAGGAGTAGAACCAAGTGGTTGGAATTTTTGTAGGAGTCACGTGACTGTGTTTTAGTGGGTATTTGAGTTGTTATAGTGGATTGTAGACACATGTAGGAGCCTGTTCATCCTTGTGGACTCATAGCCCCAACTCGGGGGTGGCTTGTTGTAGAGAGAATTGGTGCAACAAAGCCTATGGTTGGGAGGAACACCCTTCGTCTGTAGTTGGTTGTGTAAAACATTTTAAAACATAAGTTTTTTTTTATCACTGTGTTATTTACTATTTAATGCTATGGACAAATGTTACATTTACTCTGTATTTTATATGTATGGATGTTGTTATGCATATGTAATTGTTTGCATTCACATTTTTAATTATCTATGATAGTTGCATGAGATTGTATGTAATGTTGTGTATATTTATGCATTTGAATGTATATGTTAGTTGATTTAATAGTAACATGGCTCAACAAGGGAGTTGGGTATGTTATAGATTGGTATCAGAGCCTTAGTTCAACACTGGACTCGTATGGGCCAAAGATTATTGTGAAATTGATAAAATTGTTGTTGTAGAGTTTGATTTGTGTTGAATTCGGGGAAATTGTAAAATCAGAGTGAAATCCCCAAATTTCTAAGCAAATTCAAGTTGAATTTTCACCAAGAATGGTTGAAGAGATAATTAATTAGATCGATCTACAAGTTGCAGAGTTAAAAATTGGTCTGGGAGGTCAAATTTCATGTTTTCATGGAGACTTTGAAGTTTGGAGAATCAATGGCCTAGATCAATTGGATTTTAGATCAATGGTTGAGATTCACCTTGGGAATTTTAAAAATTGTAAGTTCGCCAAAGACAATTTCTTGGTTTGTTGAAAATTTCGGAGTTCAGTGAAATTTGATGAAGTGGGAACAGGACTTAGATTGCCAAAAAAGAATTTGGGGTTTGGAAAAGTTTAGCGAATCGATGATCAACATCATATTGATCTTGAAATCAATAGTCTAGATCCAATGCGGATTTGGTTAGGATTTTTTAAGTTAAAGAAAATCCTCGATCTCCAAAGGAGAAAAATGGAATTAGCCAAAAAGTTTAGGAGTTTAGTGAAATTCGATGAAGTAGGAACACAACTTTGTTTTCCAAAGAAAAAAATCCCTAATAGTCGATAGAATTTTTTTTGTTGATCGCTGACATAAATTGTTTTTCCAACAGTCCATAGAAAATTTTTCCCCAATCGTTGATCAAATTTTTTTCATCAATCGCTGATAGAGACTTTTTCCCTGACTGCTGATAGAAGCTTTTTCATTGATCACTGATAGAAAATTTTCTATCGATCATTGATAGAAAGTTTTTTGTCGACCGTTGATATAATTTTTTTCCCAATTGTTGATAGAATTTTTTTCACTAATATTTGATAGAGACTTTTTCTCGGATTGTCGATAAAATACTTTTCACGGATTGTCGATAGAGTTGTTTTTTTCCAGTCATCGATATAAACTTTTTCCTTGATCGCTAATAGAAATTTTTTCATCGATTGTCGATAGAATTTTTTTTTCCGATTTCCGATACAAAATTTTTCCCCAACCACTAATAGAATATTTTTCATTGATCATCATGTTGGTGATGGAAGTCACTCCCGGATTGCAGCAGGAGCAGATCCCGACGCCCATCAGTTTTATGTCACGATATTTTTTAATGGGTGATCAAATGGGTAGAGACTTGGGAAGATATCACTCAAACTCAGGGACTGGGTCCGACATGCGAGGAACAAAGGAGGTATTGATCTAACTGCAGTCAGTGGGTTGATTTGAAAATGAGTAGGTTGAAGACTTGGTGAGAGGAGTGGACAAACTACCTTAGGCAACAGGCCTTTCAGTAATTAGTAGACGAAAAACTTTGAATGCAAGATCCTCTGGTTCTGAGCTTCAAGAAACTAAGAGGGGAGACTTGACTGGATTCTCCAATTCCAAGTCGTTCAGTGCTAAGAAAATCACAGAGACCGATTATAAACAGTGCAACTGTTACAGTGATCAAACTCTACATCATCCTATAACAATCACCGCTTGACTAGATTCTCCAATTCCGAGCCATTCTAATACAGTGTAGACAAAGATGCGAAAGAAAAACTAGCATTCATCAGACAAGAAGTCTCACCACTAGGAAACTAGGAAAATAGTGCTTCATTAAAGTTTACCACCGGGAGCCTTGCTCAACCATCGATAGATTACAAAATACAAAGACTGAGTCTATATACTCAGGAAAATTCACCTCACAGAGGTGTTCCTAGTCACCCAAGGCTTGGTGTCCCTTCAGCTGAATTTGAATAGATAATCCCTGTCAGATGCCACCTTAACTGCGCATGGCTCCTGCAAGGGGAGTAGCTGAGCCATTAAGTGACAAATTAGCATGTGCTGACCTCCTCTGGCTCATTGAAGACTAAGCATGGCCTCTTTGGAGAAAATGGTACACAGGACCCTCTCGAGAAGACCACTGGCTAGGCTCTCCATATCTTGCACTTAATGCATGAAGAGAGGTTTCAGCCACTCTTTCTTACCTTCATTTACTTCAAGCAAAAACAGGCTCGAGGTCAAATCAAATGACACCTGGAGAACATGATGAACCTTATCGGCGACTAGACCCGACGCCTTTGGCCCCCTTTGCGCAGTTCTTTTATTTCCCAGGTGACCATGGGCTGTGACCCTGTGTTTACTCTCAAAGGAGCTTTCAGCGTTCATGAATAGGAAGGGGCTGATCCCTATCCCTTGAAATCGTGATGAGTGAAACGCCGAGACGGCTTAATCTGGCGCCACACGTCCTTCAAATCTGATGGTCCTACATTCAACCGATGCTGCTGTGGGCCCCAGGTCCTGGACGCTCTCATCACTTCATGCATTGGGGATATGAGGGAGCTACTTCTTGTGCTTCGAAATCACGATGAGCAAAAGGCCGGGAAGGCCCAATCACACACCACATGTTCACCCAAGATGAACGACTGAGATCACTCTCGGCGCTTGGGGGCCTGTCTCTTCGAATGATAAACATTAGCACCCCTCCTTTAGGTCTGCTCCTTTGTGACCAGGCACCAAAACCATGAGCCTATTTCTAGGCAGTTTCGACATTTCAGGATTCGAGGTTTCAAGAGGTGAAATGATGAAAAGTGCTTACCCATCGAACTCCCGAATGCCGACGTGACACAGATGTGCTCCGCGCGTTCTTCAGATGAATGGCCCAAATAACATTTGTTCTTATAACGGGGGCTACCCCCATTCATAAGCTTTCTTGATTTGACCTGGTGCTAGGACCGTGGGCTTGGCTCCAAAGGTGATTTCAGCGTTTCACTGATCGACAATTTCAACTGTAAAGAATGGAAGGCTCCTTGTCTCCTGAAACACCAATCCCCGAAATGCCGACTGGCTGCCACCTGTCAAAACTGGATCAGACGACCTAGATTTGCCTTGAACTATTGGCGCTATGCTTCGCTAAATCTCGGTCAACTCAACAACCCCAAAATTTCGATGACCGTCGGTCTTCTCTTATGAAAGGATCTGGACCGTCATCAATATAATTTTGCTCGCTTATTGGCTGGAAGATTGAAACGAGATTTTTCCATGTTGCGCTTGGGTGCTCCTCGTACAACTTGCAGACCCAAATACTCTTGTGTCTAGGACAAGAAATGTCGCTAACACATCATTAGAAACTTTTTCGTCGACCATTGATATAGACCTTTTCCATGATTGTCAATAGAAACTTTTTCCTTGATTATTGATAGAAGTGTTTTCACTGACCACCCAAGAAATATTTTTAGTGATTGTTGGGGAAGGGAAAAATAAAAGAGGAACGAGAAGAGAGGAGGAGGAAAGGAAAGGAGAAAGACAGACAAGGATAAAAAGTCTAGAGAAAAAACTTGTTTTGGCCATAAACAGAGAAACAAATATCAGAATCAAATGAAATTTAAAGGGTAAGTTCATAGTGATGAAGGCTACAAAAGTGTTAGTGAGGGACATGGTCCAATTCTGCTTCAATTCTTTGGAAAATGTTAATTAGTGGTTTGAAAAGATCTAGGTGGTGCTTAGCGACTAAGACCTAGATAAGAATGAATTTTTTTATAGGAAGTCTAGAAAGTAGGAATGAAGATACCTAATTGATATTTTGGCCAAATTTGAAAGGGTTTGGTGTGGAGATGTGGAAACAAACCAAAAACCATTATTCTTTGAGCTTAAATTTGTTATTGTGCATTGTTAAGGCACTCCTTGTGACATCGTTGGTTCAAACCTTGACTAGCCCTACGTGTTGCATTTGGGGAAATGTGGGCATACCTAAAGGTTTTTTTTTTTTNAAGATTTTTATAATGTTTTTTCTTTTTGCTATAATTATTTTTATAATGTTTTTCTAGCAGAATTGGCATTGGGATTAGATGACGTCATCCAATAGTACCTTAACCTTACCTTTGGAATAACGTAATATCGCCATACCTGTGACATTGGACAAAATAGTGGTTTTAACAAAGTGAGCACTTGCCACCATGTAATAATCACTGTTTGCATTCTGGTGAAGGCCATAGCCACGATCCGAGAATTTGTATTGTAAAATAATGATCTTGAGCCCTTGCGTTCTAAATAACAATGAAAATATCTTGCACAGTTTTCACCTCAGAATACAAGATCTGGCAGCTCCATGGTGGATTCAGACAAGTTCTGTGCCTTTTCTTCAACCAATAATCAATGTAATGTTTCTAGAACTCCATCCCAACCCGTTTTGAGGTTATTTTTTTTGTTGATTTTTTTTTCTTAGACCGATAGCCTGCTCAATTTTTCTCCAAACCTCAGTTGTATCAAATATCAAGTACATATAAGGAGTATAGGAAAGTGGGTTTCGATGACTGGAAGGGACAAACACATGTTGCTTCATAACCTAGTTCTAGGTGGGATAGGTGCCGTGGTCCTTGTCCACGAGTGTCCATTTATATGATCGTTGGAGATCCATATGACTGCATAGGGATTAACATTCATGTTTTAAAAAAAATTCATGCATAACATCTAGCTTACCAAGTCGTGGTTCGATTTTTCTGCTAGACCCATAACGAGTGCCTAGCCTATTATAAGCTCCTGCCATATGCTTGAAAGTTCGCTGGTGCAGGGCTTCTATGGCATTCGTTAAGCATGTCAACATAGAATTGACATTTGCTGATGTCACTCCCATAATTTCTAATGTAATATTGGATGCCTTGGCTTGATTTGTACAGGAATCCATTCCACCTATATTTGCTACAAAAAGGGATCTAGTTTGTTCAGCATGAGTTTCAACAGGTGCATACTCATGTTGCACTATACGTGGACCAACAACTGCATCAACAAATCTGTGTGCTATAGCGCTTCCAGTTCCAAAGGCCAAAATTGGAGCTATGGTAGAACCGATGCCACTAAGCATAGATCCACCACCACTAGGTTGAACAGGTGCTGCATGAGGAGCATGCCTTCCACCTCCACCGCGACGAGCCATGATTGAAAGTACAATGGATGGCTAGAAGATAATCGATTCTCATGGAGATAATCGATTCTCATGCTCTCATTTTTTTATTGATGCACTGGACATTAATGCTTGCATTCACTCATAGACGTAGCAAAACAAACATCCTAAAAATAAAAATTCTTAACCCATTTTTCCTTTCCTGCCCACTGTCGGCCATTCATCTTGGTTCGATTCCATCGCAGATGGGCAGGTTGTTGAATGCACAGATCTTTGTAAATAACATATCTTTGAATGCACAAATCATCAAATTGAATGCTATGGCCACCTTATCAGGATTATATCTCAATTTTCGTACCCATATCCACGCCTGGGCATTGACCATTGGCACACCGATGCCATCAACAACAGTTTACCAGAAAAGAGGCAGAAATTTTCGTGCTTGGTAGATGATTATTCACCGTTCGAGCGAGGTAATCACAACATGGAGATATGAGAGCGTAGGAAGATTTATTTTCATGATTGATTGATGGTGAATGTTTTTTTATTCATGGAGGTTGTGCTTCATGCCCATATATGAAGACGAACTCCTTGGATTCATTGTTGAAAATATGCTATCTCACTGACACAAGCAAATACGTTATTTTCTCCATTATGGGTTCGACCATCCTCCCGCCAGGGGTAATTCAACCAGTAGCTTGCCAATAACCAATGACTGGGATTCATCTGAAGCCAGACGGTTAGGGCACTTCTTGCTTCCTCTTGGCTTTGATAATAGGATACTTAGCTGGGCTGCTCAAGCTTGGATGCTTGGTTGGGCTGACTTGGTGTATATATATATATATATATATACACACACACACACACACTTTATGACTGTATTTCTTTAGCGAAGCCTGGTGGATGTTAATGCTTATACATGTGCATCCTTCTTGATCACCACCAAGGATTCTTGGATTATAATTGACCACCGTGTTTGCATCTTATTGTTGTCTAAGATTCAATATCAAGACATTCCATTGGAGATGTTGGTTGTGAGCCAATACATGAGGCACTTTCTGTCAACTGAAACACCGCTAGAAATTCTTGTACATGAAGTCCTTAATAAAACTGGCTACATAAGAGATTAATTCTGAATAGCTTCTGAACAAAGGTATACTTGTTGCATTTTGCAGTTTCCTCATGGATAGTTTGTGTGTTGCCATTCTTTATGAAGGTAGTCGAAGAAAATTCCCACTATGAAGCTCAAAAGTGTGTCACATGGCTACCTGCAAGTAGGAAAGGATGAAATCTCTTTCTTGCAACACAACCTAGGTGTACATGTACCATTGTTAAATCCCACCACAAAGAAGGGAACATCCATCCAAATGCCAAGACTGGATAGTACAACATTTTATTACTGCAAATTTATTTTTCTTTATATATATATATATATATATATATATATATATATATATATATATATATATATATATATATATATATATATATATATATAGATATATATATATATATAATATTTTTATTCGTTTTATGTTTTGAAAAAAAATAAAAATAAAAGAACTTAAAAAAAATAAAAAAATTACTTAGCAAACTTATTGAAAATTTATGCGCAAATGGAAACAATTGTAGACGGAAAATGGATTAGGCAATTTTTATGTAATCGTCAACAATTAAAATTCTTCTTGAAATTAATTTTAGTTATCCTATTTTATGATCCTCGTGATCGCGCGAAGCATGGAGGAGAGCATACTAATTAGAAATGAGAGATTATTTACATATAATCAAACAACCAATGTAGCCACTCACGCAAAAATAATAAAAAAATGTTATCTTTCAATTTAGCAATTGACAATCGAGAATATGTATGAATGTGTGAAATTAGTAGTTGAAATTGTAAATTAAAAAAAGAAAAAGAAAAACTAAATGAATCTAACCTAGTACTTGCTTGAAACCAACGTTTGATCAGGCTTTTGTAGGTGTAATTTGTCTTACTTAGATCATGCTGCAACTGCTTGCTGTCCTCCTCGTTGTCTTGCACACCTAATGATTCTTCATTAAACATGCAAGGTTCTTCATATGTTGATTCTTTGTTCACCTCGGGAGGAGTGAATAAGCTTTCGGCTGCTATCAAGATCCCTTCTTTTAGAAAAGAGGGGACCCTGAATTTTGCTAGGATCTGAGTGAGTTGTTCCAAGCTTAAATTCATTGTTAAATCATGTTAAAAAAAAGGATTCTTATAACACCCAAAACTGAAATCTAAATGAAAAAAACTTGAATAAAAGCACTCTTACTGAAATGGAAAATAATTACTCTTCACAGTTGCGGAAATTAAAAAGTTCATGATAGTTGGTAGGGGCAGTGAGGAATCTACACTGAAGCAACTCTATGACCTTTAGAACCAAGACATGTAGATCACACTTGCAAAAATTAAAACTACTCTTGCATGAATTGAAATTTGTAGAAATTGAAATTACTTCTACCTAGTTAGTAGGGAGAACATGAGGAGTCTCCTCTCACAAGCTTCTATGTCCCCTTACCAACATGTCTAGATCACACTTGCAAAAATTGAAACTAATCTTGCAGAAATTGAAATTTGCAAGAATTGAAATTTGCAAGAATTGAAATTGATTCTACCTAGTTGGAAGGGAGAACATGAGGATTCTCCTCTCATGAGCTTCTATGACCCCTTACCAACACATCTAGATCACATTTGTAGAAATTGAAACTAATCTTGCAGAAATTGAAACTACTTTTACCTAGTTGGTAGGGAGAACATGCGGATTCTCTTGTCACGAGCTTCTATGACCCCTTACCAACATGTTTAGATCACACTTGCATGAATTAAAATGAAAAATAAACTAATACCTCAATCCATCGTGCTTCCCCGACAACGACGCCAAAATGTTGGGCTCTAAAGATGTCTTAAAATATAACCTCTATGCATCATTCAAAGGTAGGCGTTGGCGCAAGCATTTTACTTGTCTCCTATGTAGGTTCTTACCTTCTATTTTCAATACCCATCCTCCAGAGATGCAACCCCTGCAAAGGGAAAACAATCATAAAAAAAGGAACAACAATCATTCCATTCAAATGAACAACAAAAGGAACAACAATCGTTCCGTTCAAATGAACATCAAAAGGAACAACAATCGTGACAAGGGAATGACCGTCGTTATATTGGGCCAAACTAATGTTGTATTAATTGAGTTGTAGTACTTGCCCAACTATCTAATTTTTCAACCCGGGGTTCATAAACTGATGAAGCACACACAAAGTATATGCAATATTGAAGCGGAACTAATCTAATCTAATATTTAAGCTACGAAAAAAATTGAATCATTAATCTAACACACGACTAAAATAAAATCATTAATCTAACACATGATTGAAATTGAATTAATCTAGTTGCGTAAATGAAATTAATCTAGGAATGGGAAATTGCGTGAAGGAAATTGATCTAGAAATGGAGAATGACACGAAGGAAGAGTAGATACAACAAGTGAAGAGTTGAATGGCATAACAACATATGAGAGCTCTCACCAATCAAAGCAATCTTATATTCAATAATCAAATCAATCTTCATAACAGAATAATGAAAGCATGAAAACCAAAACCATGAATCAAAGCTAAGAATCCCTTTCTCTTTCGAATCCTAATGACTACCA
>JZKD02S0499697.1:5201-16955 GCA_000966675.3 Picea glauca | reverse complement strand
TCTTCACACTCAAGAACTATGATGGCCTTGTCCTCTAATCAATGGTCCAAAATTTTCTTCTACAGCCACTCTGATAAATCAATGAATGTCGTTAAATCCGAAAAATTAATGGCTGTGAGACTCTTGCATGCTCCGACCAATGGTCCATATTTTTTCGTTGTGCCAAATCAATGGTTGTGATTTTCTTCGACTTAAACATACATTTGTCTTCATGGTAGTGTTCCAATTTGGGACTTTTCCATTTTTGTGCTTCGAGACTTCTTCGATCTTCTTCCTTTTGCCTTCATTGAGCTACTTAGAATGCTTCTTGATCTCTCTTTGGATTTGAAAATTTGGATGCCTCATCTATTTTTTTTGTTTGATCCGTGGACCTGTCATTTGTAGGGATTTATTAACATAGTGCATGATCTCCTCTTGTTAACAATAGTTAGTCTCCTCCTATTGTGATATCAATGACCTCTATGACTACCTTTGACATCAATGACAACACAATTTTCAACATAAACCCTCCAAGCTATTATTCCTAAACCTCCTAGAAAACCCAAATGTTATAATGATGAGATCAAACCCTGTTTTCATATTAAGATCCCTGACCTTTTTAAAGTCACCAACTCTAACCCATGTACTTCCCTCTTTTTTACATAAATGGTGAAACTCACTTGGATAGATAAATCTCACCTTTCTCCTATTTCCAAACTAGCCATGGACAAATTTATTGATTTTGATTATTATGACCCCCACTCGCATGATGAATCCTATGGCCCTCATGTGTAGAATCCTCTAGCTAAAATGACTACTACTCTCTCAATTCCATCTCTCCCATGAAATTTTGATGTCCTTGTCTCCATTCAACAATACACATGCCTAACTTAATGGAATGATGAACTCTATAACCTCCAAGATGCTTGATCTTGGCATGATGATGCCATTTTTATTTTTGGTTAATGTGGTTTCCAAGGAATTATTCATCATTATTGGGAACATGCCTCCACAACTATGAAACAACCATGCACATATAAAAATTCTCTTGGTGTATATATCCAGCATGAATTTATTCCTGATATTGGAAAAACCAACAAAATATTGTTGAAAGATATCGTTAATATCTAACTTTGTGATCTCTCCTTGTTCAACAGTTATGTTACCACTTATGAAAATTATCCTATGTTGTTGGCTATAAAAAATTAGCTATTTTTAAATCCTACTTCCTTAAAAGTCAACTATTTCCTATTGGTGAATGAGCTAGCCATACCTATGAAATGCAAATCAAAACCATTTAGACAATCACCTGGTATAAAATTGTCAATGATTGTCAACTAACTATTACAGAGATATTCATCCAACAAAACACCATCTCAAAAATAAATAAAGGTAAGTTCAAATCGAAAAATATAACTCTTTTGTTCTTTGCTTAGATTTTTATTTCCATTTCCCCAAGAAGATTCATGCCTCTTCTATTCAGCCTTGGCACTCACATAGATGTCATCATTGTTCTTTTTGTCTCAAAAAAATCATTGATTCTTTGCATCAGTCTCATGAGCATTATATCAAGCGTTGATTCTAAAGATTTTGTGCAACTAAAGATGAGTGTTTCTTATGTTATCAAAAAGGTCATTTTGCTAATAAATGTTAAAATAATCATCCAAGTTCCACTTCTTCTATGAATACATGATTAATAAAATGTCATGAGATTAAATTAACCATGATCATAAATATGAACCTGAAGAAGGTTATAAAATCTACTTTGAATCTGAATTTGATGATGATGCACAACATGATATAGATATTTCCATCCAAGGTCTTTGGGAAACACTTCCTATTGAGAAATAATCAATTACTCTGTCTCACTTCTCAGATGAATGGATTCACCACTATTGATGTTATACTCCCAAAGAACTCCATTTTTTTATTGCACAACACCCATCCATTTCAACAACTCTGAAAACTCCAACATTCACTACACCCATTATTGAAGTCATCATGAATCAAGCACACCCTGATCCTCCTACCATCCAAATTTATAATCGATGTTATATTTCAAGTACTATTCAATTTGAAAACATTTCTCCTCACTCACATTTTTTAGTTGATTCTAGTTGTTCTACAAATGTAGCCAAACATAGTGTCATTCACAAATCCTATTGGAATAAGTTTGCTACTCCACATATTAGTTATGGATTCCAAAACCAAACTTCCAATTATGAATGTTATGCATACATAGAGCCTAATAAATCTTTTATCCATATATATTACATTGACTTCTATGAGTACCCTGGTATAAATGAAGATATTATTATCAGATTGACTTTTCTTTCTACCTTCAAAAACATATCTACAACACCAATCCATCTTACTTTTAATACTCCCACTAGTAATACCCCATTCCATTTGTACCAACTTCCTCTAAAATCCTCTATTAATTTGAATCCACTTCTATTCTGAATGACCAATGATGATATTTTTATTTACTATAACTCCCTTTCCCTTTCTTAAGAAACACACAAGGCTCATTACCACCATCCTTAGAAGTTACTCCTCTCTACTTCTATTTTTCTTATTATCTATAAAATAATTGTTATTTTTTTAGTCTTAATCCTTAACAATTTTGGTCTAAATCTATGAACGAGTACTGCATCGAAACCCTCCTTGACACCTATGTTAGTGGAAAAACAGAATTGTTCCAATAAAATTAGAGTTGAAATGGAACTGAAATACCTCATCTCTTTATCCTCAAGCTTAGTGAACTTGTCGTTTCTCCCTAATCATGTCCTGCATAAATGGTCACCAAACACTTTGAATAAAAATGAGGAAATAAATTCCTTATTGTTGACAACTATCCTAGACTTGAAAACATGGCTATTGAATCCTTCCTTATATCTATAGATTCTACATTTAAGGATGACGATAGAGTTTTTTTATATCTCCTCCCTTTTGTCTAGACTCTAGAGAGATACATTTTATCTTTAGTCCTCTCTTATTTGGTTCTCTTTTCCCTTTGATCATTGGGAACTCGAAACCCTCCTTGACACCTATGTTAGTGAAAAAGTAGACTTGTTCCAATAAAAGTAGAGTTGAAATGGAACTAAAATATCTCATCTCTTTAGCCTCAAGCTTAGTGAACTTGTCGTTTCTCCCTAATCATGTCCTACATAAATGGTCACCAAACACTTTGAACATAAATGAGGAAATAAATTCCTTGTTGTTGACAATTCTCCTAGACTTGAAAACATGACTATTGAATCCTTCCTTATATCTATAGATTCTACATTTAAGGATGGGTATAGACTCTTTTTCTATCTCTTCCCTTTTCTCTAGACTCTAGAGAGATACATTTTCTCTTTAGTCCTCTCTTATTTGGCTCTCTCTTCCCTTTGGTCACTGGGCACAGTCCCATTTTATTATCCAATCCCTCATAAATATTAGCTTCTCCAAGATTTTTCCATTAAAAATATATTATACGTTTGGCTATACATGTGATTTCTACCAGTTCTGTACTCATCTCAATGATATCCCTAAAATATCATTTTATATCCCTCAAGGACAATATCAATTATTGGTTATGCCATTAGGTCTTCACAATGCTCCCAGTTGCTTCCAACAATGGATGGACTCGATATTTAAATCATTTTATGATTTCATTTTTATCTATATTGATGACATCTTAATGTCCAATTCCTCTAGTAAAGAGCATGATATTCATCTTCAATATTTCCATAATCTAGTGATCAAACATGGTATCATCCTCTCCAAGGATAAAATTTATTTCTTTCACTCAATAAATTGAATTTTTGGGCATGAGATTGGATTCATTTATTAAATTATTAAATGAAACACAACTTCTATTGTTTGATTAAGCACAACATAAATCATTTAGTTATTTAGAATTGATTATAAATGCTAGTGTAACCCCATGTAATAGAGGAAAAATAGAGATAAATTCTTTTGAATCCGAGTAAATTGCATGTAGTGAGTATTTGTATCACATTAATGTGGATTTGGGGATCATATCTCTTCAAAAATTTCATACTTAGACTCACAAATTAATCAAAAGAATTCATGTGAGCACGCAAGCGTGAATGCATGTGCACACACACACACACACACACACACACACACACACACACACACACCTATATTTGTGCTTTTGTGAAATTAAAAATAGCAACCATGTGGTTCACTAGCTTCCAAACATCTAAACTAGATATCACTATAAATCATCCCAACCTCATAAAAAGGGCACAAAAACTACAAAGTATGGTTGGATAGTTCATAGCGTTATTCCCATTGACAAGTGCTAACATATATATTGTTTTTTAACAAATGAAACAGATTCGAGTAGACTTGAAATCTACTTATTTTTTTATTTTTAATTATATATTCATATAGATTGAAAATGTGGTTTAAGATAATATGATACATTATGTATTCTCTAATATAATATTTTGTTATTTCTAATTTTATTATTTTTTTAGTAATTTGAGTCATTATGTAAGATCTCTAATAATATCTTACTATTTCTATTTTTACTAATTTTTAAGTATTGACACAACTTAGTATTTGAGAATTATATGTGTGTGTGTGTGTTGGAAAATTGGTTTTCATTGATGTCAACCCTAGTCAACCCTAGAAGAACCCCCGTAGAAAGTTTGGAAGCCTCTATAAGTGATGGGTGTATTTGAAGAAGTCTCCAGAGTGGTCCCCTTATGGCGTAGATTTAATCATGGCCCTCATGGGAAGACACTTAGAAAAATTCTACAAGAAGCTATGGAAATATGGTTAAGTACTTAAGTGCTTAAGAAGCCCTAGAGATGTGTTCATGAAGACCAAAGTTGATTGAATAAAAATAGTATGAAGGAAATTTCCAATGCATGTAAAACATTTGTTGATTGATAGTCCTCATCAAGTCGTCTCCAATGGTAAGTGTCACACCATGTGGTTCCTCATGGCTCAAGAGTTATTCCCTCTTAAATATGAAGCCTCGAAATATGGTCAAGAAGCCTCGGATATAAGTTCAAGAAGTTATAAGTTGGCCATAAAGTTAAGTAAAGGAGAAATATTTGTTGCAAACAAGAAGTTACAAGTCGTCTCAAGGTCCAGTAAAGAAGGTACTTGGAAGGGTATAAATACACATCAAGAAACTCTCATTTTTATCATTCAATCTTGTTATCTCTTATCACAATTTTGGCAGAAAATTTCAAAGGGAAGATGAATTGAAGAAGAGAGAAATTGCAAGGGAAGATGAAGTATTGTGATGATTTGTTATAAGGTATGCTTTTTAAAGGTCATCTTATCATTTTGTCAGACAATTGGCTTAGGTTGATGGACAGTTGGTATGGATTGTTGATTGTCATTGATTTCAACCATTAGAGAGTGGTATTACATATTGATGTCAACCCTTAGTGATTGATGTCAATGATCTAGGTGGATATTGGTGGCCACCCACCTATTCCACTTGGACCCACACCATTGTTTCTTTCAGTTTTTCAGTTTCCTTAATTGTAGCACAATTTACTATTTTTAGCAGTTTTTCGGGTCCTGAACTTCTGGAGCCATTTTGAGGCCTTATAAGTCCATTCCAGACTTGATATTCGATGTGAACAGTGTATTCCTCGTATATATATTTCTAACTATGTATCATGTGCATCAAATGGAGATAGTATCCCAAAGTTACAACCCTGGGAAATTGATGTACCAATTTACCCCGATGGGGCCCATATTTTGGTGTTTCATCTCCTAGGGTTAGGTTTTTGGATGTTTAGGGTTTTCCATTATTTCTCAATAATATATAGGCCTTTGAGCCTCATTGTAACACATATTTCAGAGGCCTCTAGCCACCACATCTCTTCTCAGAGATAAGCTACCAATGCCCTAGCTGTTTTATTTCCATTCTGTCTGTAAGCATATTTCAATCATTTGTTGTTAATGAAATGAAGTTTTATTTCTGTTGCATCTCTGCGTTTATGGGTATTTTTGTATTTAATTGTATTCCTGCATAAATCTGGATCAGTGGTATCAGAGTAGTCTTCTCTTTCTCGATCCTTCTTTGCATGTCCCCAATGAGGTCGGGGTATAAGGAGTTAGGGCTTGATCTAGTTGAATCATTGCAAGATCAGCCTCGTAAACCTCGACGGTTGCTCATGGGGGGGAGAAAATAAATATGAGGGACCAGGAGATCCTATCAAATTATTGCTCGAGGACACCATCAAGAGACAAAGGAATGTGATGATGTACAACTTTTCCCAAATCCTTCAACGACTGCCCACTAGTAGCGCATCTACATCCAGCAGCCACTCTGGAGGCGCCACTCCTTTTAAGGTACAAGTAAACTTTGAAATTCCCATATTTGAGGGAAAAATAGATGCAGATGTCATAGATAGATGGTTGAATCTGTTAGAAAGATATTTCTCAGTTCATGACTTTTCCGACCGAGAAAGGATTATTTTTGCACTCCTTAAAGTCGCTCCCCATGTCAAGGACTGGTGGGAAACCTACTAGGAGCAATAGAACGAGGGGGAACCCTCTTTGTTCTTGGTCACACACACTTGGAATTATTTCTGAGATTCCATCAAGGAACAATATTATCCCGTAGGGAGCTATGAGGATAAATACATACAATGGACTACGTTGAGGCAGCAAAGGGACCAAGATGTGCATGAGCTGACGAATCTGTTTCATACCCTACGAACAAATTTGGGTATCAAATATTCAGAGAAAAATTTGGTGTTAAAGAACCACAACTGTCTACATAGATACATTCAGGAGGAAATGGAGTTCCTTGACATCTCCTCACTTGGTTCGACATATAGTTATGTTGCCAAGATCGAGCAGAAGTTCAAATAGAAGAAGCGAGACTTTGGGTCTGTGAATCAGAAGTAAGGGAAAGGTACCCCCAAGCCGTCAAACAAAGGATCAAGCCAAGGCGGGGTGGCCCAAGACAACCTGCCAAATATGCAAGAAAATAAAAACACCACGAAGCCAAAAAAGGACATGGGGAAGTGGTGAGAGTTCCATAAGAGCTCCACTAAGAACACAAGTGAGTGTCAGGCCAAGCAGTCACTGGTAGCCAAGTTGAAGGCTTTTGAATCGGATGCAGGATCCGACTCTGAATCAGAACCCAACAAGGGGAATGACAAGGGGAATCATATTATCAATGCGGATCCCAATGCCACCGTTTCCACCACAAATATCCAAAAGAAGTAACTAGAAGATCCAGAGGAGGTAGAGCACCTCTTCCATTCCCATATGTGGGTAAAGGGTTCCCCATTGCAGTTCATTGTCGACAGTGGGAACTAGAAGAACCTCATCTCAATAGAGGTTGTGAAATGGTTTGACTTGCCGACCACAACACACCCACAACCATACACCATCGAGTGGCTGCACCAAGGACGAGACCTCCGTGTCATCCATCAATGCCACCTTCCCTACAACATCAAGCCCTTCACGAATGAGGTATTATGTGACATTGCTCCTCTTGATGTTTCCGATGTATTATTAGTCCAACCATACTAGTGGAAGCAACATGTTGTGTATGACTCTAGGCCTCATGTATTATTTTTACTTTGGGAAATAAGTTGTACAGGATACCGGAAATAGCACCGCCTACATCCATCTCTTTGGTTACTGCAAAACAATGCAGTAAGCTCACTGCCAAAACCAAGAATTTTTTTTTCTTGATGATCTTTAATCAGGGAAAGAAGAATATTGTGGCCATGACCTTCAGACAAGGCCCCTCTGTACGATAGCAACAGATGGATAAGGTCATGGAGGATTACGAGGACATCTTCACCTCCCCCGCAGGGGTGCCTCTACACTTCCAAGTCAAGCACCCCATCGATATGACCCCAGGTGCGTCACTGTCAAATGGACCAATCTATCGATGCTTCATTCTGGAGAATGACGAAATCAAGGGGAAAATTTAGGATTTGTTGCACAAAGGTCACGTCCAGCCAATTTCATTTCCCTATGGGATCTTGATCGTGTTGGTGTAGAAGAAGGATGGGACTTGGAGACTCAACATTGACTATCAAGCATTGAACAAGATTACTTTTTGGAATAGGTACTCGATCCCACGGATTTATGACCTTCTGGACCAACTCAAGGTGGCGAAATATTTCAGAAAGATCGAATTGAAGTCTAGGTATCACCAAGTACCAATCGAACCCTCTGATGTGTGGAAGACTACCTTCAAATCCAAGGAGGGCCTTTTCGAATGGTTGTTCATGCCTTTCAGGTTGACAAATGCCCCTGCAACCTCCATGAGTCTAATGGACGACATCTTATGACCATTCAGTAACGCATTTGTAGTGGTGTACTTGGATGACATTCTGATCTTCAACGAGACTTGGGAAGAGCACCTCCACCACATCCGACAGGTCCTCCAAACATTGTGGCAACACAAGTTG
Organism: Picea glauca; assembly: GCA_000966675.3. Classification (NCBI taxonomy): domain Eukaryota; kingdom Viridiplantae; phylum Streptophyta; class Pinopsida; order Pinales; family Pinaceae; genus Picea; species Picea glauca. The sequence goes on along the minus strand of JZKD02S0499697.1, from coordinate 8,553 downwards.
TGTGCCAATTTGGAAAAATGCACTTTTGGCATGACCCAGGTTCAGTATCTAGGATACATTATTGATGAGAGAGAGGTGTATGTGCATCCAACCAAGATCCAAGTCATTTGGGATTGGCCAGCCCCAACCACCCTAACAGAGCTCTGCAGCTTTTGGGGTCTTGCCAATTTCTACACAAGTTTGTGTTAGGATTCTCTCATATCACTTGGCCCTTGAGTCAAGTCACCAAGGGAGGAGAAAAAGCAAAATATTTTGGTCTAAATATCAACAGAAGGCATTCGAAGATTTGAAGCATCACCTCTTCTCTGCACTAGTGCTTACATTACCAGACTTGAAACAACCATTTGAGATCGAGACAGATGCCTTTGACTATGCTATTGGGGCGGTCCTTACTCAATAGGGGCATCCAGTGGCATATCACAGTGAGACACTTTCTGACATAGTTCAGAATTATCCCACTTATGACAAAGATATGTATTCCATTGTGCAGGGTTGCTAACAATGGAAGCATTTCATTTTGGGAAAGGAAACAGTCATCCACACATACCACTGACCCTTGCAGTTCATACAAACACAAGGGAAGTTGCATAATGATTTCCATCAGAAGTGGTCCACATACCTACAACAGTTTCATTTGAACATTAAGAACAATAAAGGAGCACCAATAATGTTGCAAACTGCCTCACCCAACCACCTATCATGACGCTAACCACGGTGCTCAACTCTTGTGGGAACGAGACTTTCGATTGGCCACTTCTCTACAAAATTGATCCATAATTTGGCCACACATACAATACGCCCTTGGAGGGTAAGCAAGTTCCTAATTTTCACCTCCAGGATGCCCTGCTATGTCACTTGGGACACCTTTTTATTCCTTCAAGCGAGCATGCCAAGATGATTTGGGAGGCACACTATAGTCAGGTCGTTGGGCATTTCGGGGTCGAGAAAATTGTGGCAGTATTGAAAATTTATTTCTATTGGCCGAACTTTCGATAGGATGTTGGGAAGTACATCAAGTCTTGCACTGCTTGCGCCATTTCTAAACCAACCATCAAGAAGAAAGGCCTCTATACTCCACTGCCTACCCCTAGTCGACCTTGGGAATTCATCTCCATGGATTACATATCGGTCCTTCCTTCTACTAAGCATAGCAATGACTGCATTTTTTTGCTTGTCGACGGATTCTCGAACATGTGCATTATGATGGCCTGCAAAAAGAATATCATAGTAGAAGCCACTACTAAACTCTTCCTTGAATGAGTGTGGGTACACTTTGGGATCCCACATTCTATCATCTCATATCGGGATAGTAGGTTCCTCAGTACATTTTGGTCCAGCCTCTGGTCGATGCTGGACACCAAGCTCACCAACTCCACAACTTTCCCTCTGCAAAATGATGGCCAGACAGAGGTCATCAACCGGATGTCGTACACATTCTGCGCATGTACAAATCAAAGCATCCACATCACTAACAAATTTGGTTCATTTTGTGACGACTATTTTGACACGCTTGCGATGTTATGTCGTGGATATTGTGATGAATCTTGAGTCTCTCAAACATCGTTTCATGGAACGTGGCAATTTCGATGAACTTGAATTAACATCGCAAGAGCGACGACCATAGGGAAATTCTCACAATTGCGACAAAAAAAGAAATATCGTCGCCAATATGACAATATAGGCAAACTAAGTGAACCAATTGTTCGTCGCAATTGCGACGACAATTTTTCATGGTCTATATAGCAAATTCGTCACAGGTTTTTTTATTGTCGGTTAAATTGTGACAACAACTTTTCTTGGTTTATATAGAAAATTTGTCGCGGGATTTTTCATTATCGTCGAAATTGAGACAACAAATTTTCTTGGTTTATATAGCAAATTTGTCGCAGGATTTTTTATTACAGTCATAATTGCGATGACAACTTTTCTTGGTTTATGTAGAAAATTCGTCACAGGATTATTATTGTCGTCGAAATTGCGACGACAACTTTTCTTGATTTATATAGAAAATTTGTCACAAGAATTTTTATTGTCATTGAAATTGTGACGACAATTTTTCTTGGTTTTTATAGCAAATTCGTCATAGGATTTCTTTTGTGCGTCGAAATTGCGACGAAAAATATTTATTAAAAAAAAAAAAATTAAAATTTTATTTTTGGGAGAAATAAATAAAATTTTATTTTAGAGCAATCTTGTGGGAATTAATGCTAACTTGAAAGTTAGCATTAATCCATGTTAATCCATTATGGGATCAAATATGCACTTGAAAGTGCTTTTAAGCTAATATATGGTAAGAGTGTGCCTCAGGAAGAGGCCAAATAAGGCCTCCAAATTAAAACTTTAGCCTAAAAACCAAAAGCGACATGGAAATGTGCATGAAACTATTAAAACTTTGCTTAAGTTGTTTGGTTTTTGTGCCATAATAATACAACCATGAAAAATCGATTACTATAAGTCCCTGTTGCCCAAAGGGAAAGGACTAATAAAATAAAACAAGCCTTGGAGAATACAAATGAAAACTGAGGGGATATTATAGCTATAGGTAAGCATGAATGTATGAGTTCAGAAAAATAATGATGTTTCAAGGAACACAGTTCTAACACAATAGATTGCGTACATGATTTACTACAGAAGGTTTTCATAATTGTAGGAGGGAATTGAACATTATTTTTAGTATGTTCCTAAACATTAATGGAAATAAATTTCATCCTTTATTATGTTCCTAAACATTAATAGAAATCAATTTCATCCTTTATTGATTTTCTCATTTTTAGGTATTCAAAATCTATGGGAAAATTATATTTTGTCATTTTTTGGTATTCAAAATCTATGGGAAAATTATATTGACACTAGGAACAACATTTGGTAAGTTAATTGTATGCTCTCAATATTGAAGGTATATATTCTCTTTATGTATATCTATTTGCATAAGTGTATTTAGTACTAACATAATGTTTTACAAGACAATTCATGAATGCTACATTAACATGCATTTTCTATAAGATCCTAAAATATTCATGCTCAAGTACCAAAGGGAAATTAATGTACAATTCACAAATGCTACATTAACATGCATTTTCTATAAGATCCTAAAATATTCATCCTCCAGTACCAAAGGGAAATAAATGTAATGAATGTTCACTAAATTACTTCTCTCAACAAAGAACTATGATAATCCTACAAAGAAACCATATTTCCATATGCATTCAATATGTTGATTAAGTTGATTCCATAAACTTGGTAGCAAGTAGCATTAACATGCAGCTTTCCTATTTCTCATTGCATTGACTACACTTTAGGGAATTAACTTGGTGGTAGCTTGGACTTAACCATGAGGTTTTTGTTTTCATGT
>JZKD02S0499675.1:0-16955 GCA_000966675.3 Picea glauca | reverse complement strand
ACACACACAACAACAAAGAAGTTTTTCTCACAAGGATAAATGGTTGTTCACCTTATTGTTTGTTTTCTTTTATAAAGAATGTCCAAACATATAAACAACACTTACCATAAATTGGGAATACAATCGGGAAACTAATATGCTTATAAAACACAATAATGAAATCTAGATATTTCTTTACACATTCCATATACAAGTGGAAACTACTAGTTACACAGATGACGTAACCAGCAATAGTTTTCAAACTTTCACCATCTTGAAAGTGGAAGTTGAGACTCTTTCATACCATCATTGTTGTGACCTATTTTTTACTAAGTGTTGGCGTAGAGTAAAATTTAGTAGAAGATGAAACTACAAGAGCCAAGAGATATTAGCATGCATACATGGTTCTATAGAAGCCTAAGTATGTGGAGGCTGAGGATTCATTTTATACATCCTCTATGCATAATTCCCCCAATCCTCTATGAATTTATCAAAAGACACTGACTCTTTTGGATGAGTGAGTTATAGCTAGCAAGTTCCCTAGTATATTCCAAAAGATTCCATAATTGCTCCAATCACCTTTATAATTGAGAATTGTAATGATGTAAAGAGATATAGTTGAGAGGTTGGTGATTATTATCATTATGGTTGTTAAGAATTGTGATTTGTGCACTTTGTCATGAGTTCTACATCAAATTTATGTTGTATTACTCATTTTTCTAATGCAATGGAGATTCATTCAATTGTTTGTTTATGTTCATTCTCTATATGGATGAGTTATATGTGATTGATATGAATTCTATTAGTTATGTTACTTTAATTGAATGTGATCAAAGGATAAGTGAATCAATGCAACCCTCATTCAAGCTTCTACAAGCATGTTGCAGTAATGGTTTTTTGTCCACTCATTTTTCTTCTACTATTTCTTCAATCGAAACAGTATTTTCTTCAGTGCCTCTTTCCTTGAAAAAGGTAATCTTGGTGGTCTTATCTTGAGCCAAATTTTTAAGAGATGAGTTGCATTCAGTCACTTCCTCTTTGCCACCAAAACACAAGCCTTCATGCTTGACCCTATTTTTGGATATAATGGGATTTATAATCCCTTGGCTTATCTTGCCTATCCCTTTTCCATTTTATCCCACTTGTCTCATTAGCATGGAACCTATGCCTCTTGTATGTTATTCAAAATTACCAAAGATATCTTCTAAAATAGATTGAGAAAGGTCCTTGGAGGGTGAGTTTACCATGTTTTGTTGTGTCATGGTGTTGGCTTATGTAGTAGAAATGGAAGGTTCTTTCACTTCCTTGGTATCTTGAACAACTACCTGTAACTTGGTCAATGCCTCCTCCATTGTTGTCAATTCTTGGTACAATCGAACCATCATCTAAGTGAGCCTTTTTTCTCATTGAACATATAGTTCGATTACTTTCTCTCCCAATTACAAGAGCTAAATTTGGCTCTTTTTTTAATCTACCATAATAGTGGTGAGAGAGTCTTGGAATTCAACTAAGTGTTCCTTTAACAAAGGCAACTATTTTTCAAAAGTCTCAAGGTCCTTTTCCAGGTCTATTATCCTCCTATCAAACTTATGTATTTTCTTCTTCAATTGTTGATTCTCCTCTTGGATTTGCACAATAATGGCCCTATTACCCCTTATCTGCATAGGATCGTCCCCAGTGATTTTGATACTTGAAATATAGGGTACTTAATAAATCCCCCTAGGGTTTGGACATGTAATTTGATTCATTCATACTTTTGGGCATTTTCACAGTTCCCAATGTAGTCCATAGTTCATAAGGTAGTTCACAGATCTCAAAGCATTGATAAAAACACTTTTGGAATATTTCTACATACATGGTTCCGCTCATCATATGCCACATTGAAGATCCTTGAGAACCCTCTTCATTCACCAACTATGAATTATTATTCACTTGACAGGAGGGTCGACCTCACATGTGTGGATGTCATACTAGTTGTTGGGAATTGTTTAGGCATGTTTTGACTTGAGGGGTCAATTTCCATCATCCTTGGAGGTTGTTTGCTTGAGATATGGACATAATCTTTCCTTTAGGGACTATTTGGAATACTTTTGGATACTTTAAGAGGAGCCTTCCACTTATTGGAGCCGTATTCACTCATATCATGAGGTCATTCCACCTTTGGAGTATAAACAATGTCTTGATTCTTCCTTGAAGGACTAATTCACAATTATTTGAGGATTATACCATGCATTTGAGGAGTAAACCTCTTCCTTGAATACCTCATATATGAAATTTTGATGTTTATTTGTAGGGTCTTCCCCCTTTTGAAGGAATTTTTACCATATTCTATAAGGAATTTCTATCTTGGAGGCCAAACGCCCACCTTGCAGAAGACTTTGAAGTCTCCCCTTGCATGATTTGTGGAGATCAGTTGGAGCTTACCTCTCCTGGAATCCTTTGGAGGATAAATACTCCAACTTGGGTCACTTTCCCCCCTCAGTGTAGGAGATGTTCCTCTCTCTTCGGGATGTTTAAATTTAAATGATTGTACATGTGGCTTGACCACTTTATTTTATTGTTTTTTAGAATAATTGATTGGAGGAAATTGTGTTTTACTCCTCCATAAGCTAAATTTTAGGATTTCACATGGGATAATACTATTTTATTGTAAAGGAAGGTGAGTATCACTCTATAAATAAAGATTTTTTTCTTAATTTGTATTCATGGTTGGATTTTTGGAGCTCTCATTCTTTGGAGCTTAGTTAACATATTGTTTTTGGAGCATATGGTTGTGTAAGAGTTTTATATTTGTGGCTTGACCACTTTATTTTATTTTGTTTTAGAATAATTAGTTGGAGGAAATTGTGTTCCTCTTCCATAAGCTAACTTTTATGGTTTCACATGGAATAATGCTATTTTGTTGTAAAGAAGTTGAGCATCACTCTATTTGATTCCCTTCCTCTTTTGTACTCATGGTTGTATTTTTGGAGATCTCATTCTTTAGAGATTAGTTGAAATATCGTTTTTGGAGCATATGGTTCTGCAAGGGTTTTATGTTTGTGGATTATTGTTGTCAGATCCTTAAGCTTCTCATCTTGGTTTTATTTGGTGCATAAGGATTAATGGTGAAATGTTCAAGTCTTTTACAATCCTTCAAGATCGATCCATTTGAGGGGTGCTTCTACAACTTCGAAGGAAGATGTTATAGGTTTTTTTACCTTCCTTCTTCCTTTGTTGATTTGGTGGTTATTTGTTGCCTTACTATGTTTTTCCTTTGATTCCCTAGCAAGAAGTATTAAGTAAATTCATGAAAACATAGATGATCTTGTTAGTGAAGGTTTTCCATCAAGGTTCCCTTCTTGTGGACCATGATATTCATTGTTGATATTGATTCGGTGAAGAATTATTATTCCTTTTGGTTCTAATCTCAAAGCCCTAATCCTTGAAATAAATATGCCAACTCTTTGGAGGGTTTCTTCCCGACCCCGTAATCCATTTGATTCACCTTGAATCCATTACCTTTGTTGCACTTGGAACTAATATTTATTTTCTTCCATCACTTATTTCAAAACCCTAAAAACCCCATAAATCCATTTTACTAAGGCTACTCTCAGCTTCACCTTGTTCCTCATCATTTGGTCTTGGTAATCCTACTAGGGATACCCCCCTTGAGCCGAAAGAAATCCATCCTAAAGTGCAGAGGATAGGTTACTAAGGTGAGAGTGGTGACCATATTAATATTTTCCCTTAAGTTGTACCTTATGAATTAGGGATTTTATCATTAAGTACAATTTGAGCGATAACAAGCCCTTATGTTTTCCAACCTTTCTCTTTCCAGTGCTTTACCCATGTTGGGTCTTGATTTCTCCTTAAATTTATAGTAGCTTGTTGAAGGTCACAAATTCAACCTCTTTGATATTGATACGATCTATAAACAATAGACCTATGGCCCATCTGTCTCACCAACAGGGATATTCATTGCGGAATTAATGTGCAATGTCTCTGCAATTCACCATTAACACCTCTTTAATTCTTGTTCATTAATTGTTATGAATTATTTATTATGAATGGGTTCAAAGGCTCGATTCAAATTGCTTGTGGTGGCTAGATCAATGCCCAACAATGGCAAACAAGTCCAATTAAACCTTTACAATTCTACCATGTGTAATAAGTAGTGCATGTTATATCCATTTGACATATATTTTGACTGCAAGCAAGAGGTAGTAAGCTCCATTCTTGTTGATATTATCAACCATAGCCAAAAGGAATTGAATATATGTATAATTTAAAACCTAGTTAATGATGGTTGTACCTGATAATCAAAATTCACAACAAGAGAAGTATGTCTATAGCATGTGGTTTGCACAATATTTAACCAGAGCATAATGAATGTAATTTAACTACTATGCTAATACATATGGTATAAACCATGACTATGCATATAAATCCTTGGAACACCAATTCAATAAGGGAGAATGAATTGGTCACTACCATCCACACGTTGGAATTTCATGTTAGACTACACAATTGACTTAGAGTCACTAAAATTTTGTCACATGTGACATCATTACGATGTTAGATTGCACAACTAACTTTTAACATGTTTGTGACACAACGTTGTCTACCACTTTGAACTACACAAGTTTCACTACAATATTGAACCTATAATAATCATTTTATGTCGTTCCACACTCTCTAACAAACAACCAAATCATTCTAACAAATTTTGTTATTTGAGTATCTATGTTAGGGGCTTTATGCCCTAACATATGTGAGTCATGTTATGTACGTCCCTAATCTCATTTTGTGTGAGCCCGACACAAACATATTATCTTTTAATTAGCGTAAGATAGGTTTCAAATGTTATTCCAAATTGGCTTATTGGGAACCCATGATCTTTCAATGGTTGACTTTTTTTAATTTATTTATTTTATTTTTAAAATTTTGAAAGTGAATTAATCCTATTTTGTGATTTGTATTCGGCATTGATTTGACTAAATGCATCTCGATTTGATGAGAATTGTCTAGTAAAGAAAATAAAAAAATAAACACACCATGTTAAAAACCCCAAAAAATTGCTAGTTAGGGAAGATGAAGGAGATAGTGGTCATTGGTTAAATCATCATCTATAGAAGATGAAGGAAACAATTGTCACAAGTATGTCTCCTCTTGTATTATCATTCCTTTATATCTATGTGCAAGCAAGAGTGAGTTTAAAACAAGGGACTTGTCCTCATCCATAACAACACCAGCTTTGCACTGAGAGAAAAGAACACAACGATGCTTGTTTGATTTGGTTGAAGTTTATGCTCATTCTCATCGGTCTCTTTTTAAAGTTCTACTCACTCTCATCGATCTCTTTTTAGGTATGCTCAATTTATTTTACTACATGGGAAAAAATGGTAAGTCTAACTTGTTTCTCCACATATTGGAAACAAACAATATTCTAACCTTATCTCTTATGGCACAAAGTCATCCCAAATCTCCTCAAAACATGTTAACTTATCACGAGCACAAACACCTTGGACAAAGGGTTTCTATCATGAAGAAAATTTATTCAAGGTAATGGGCACAAATTCCTCATCCACAAATTTTGTCCCTATGGTATCCAATTGGTATCTCAACTTTGTGATCATTTCCAAGAAGCTAACCATTGTATCTATGCCACTCATGTGGATGCATAAAATCTTGTTTATCAGATCATGTTCTCGAAGACACTCAAACTCTCTCATAATGGAACCTTAAAATCATACATATTTGGTATTTTTCTCCGCAATGTGAGTGATCAAATTATCCTTCACTAAATAAAAAATGATTTTGTTTTCCTTATCCAGCTTCAAATTATGTTTGGCCAATAGTTTTAGATTGGTAGGTATAGTGATCTTTGTCTCAACACACTCCCAAAGCTTAATATCTTGCAAAAACATTTTCAATATCGACTTCCAATATGTAAAATTGGAAGCACCTCCCAACCTATCACCCTTTGTAAGGCCAAGAATAGTCATCCCTGCAAATCTAAAGCACACTGCAAAACAAAATTGACAAAAAATCAAGTATATCACCCTTCCAGTGTTCAAGCACTTCCTCCCAAGCACACAAGGGTTTCATACCAAAAAACCTATCATACGTCAAGCACCACTCCTATGTATGGAACAAATGAAATACATGAATCCCTCTTCAGCAAGAGAGTTATCTTAGTAAAACCATCTATAATATGAAGTGAAAATTTTGAGAATATGTACTTAAGAAAAATCATAAATTCAACCTCAACATTGAGGTTCCCTGGATCTATTGCCAGTGAACTTTCAACCTTATGCGTGAATATCAAATATAAATTACAATAGTGTATATTTCACTTATGTCCACCCAAATACTTAAGGCATCTGAAGAAAATAAACACTAAACAAAAGTACTTCAAAGGTATTAAATTTCCAACTCTAAGAGCATAATCCCCAACATATAAAAAATATAAAAATAAGTTATAAACAACAATTTGTTTACAACCATAAATTTGGCCTCTTAGTTGTTATTTTCTTGTCGAATCACTCAAAAAAATTAACTCATTGTTATGTTAAATCAATATACATAACCAACAGTAAAAAATAATCGATAACCATCAAAACATATGATGAAAATCATATCTACAAGTACATATAGTTTGGAAAACAAATCACACTTCATATAAACACAAGAATAAAGTTACAAGTACATATCAATAGCTTATCACAAGCTAGTATAATATATTCGTTCAAGCTTATCACAAGCAAGGACTCTCCAATGCATCCAAACCCTAGCTAGGGATTCCTCCATAATTAGTGAACCCTAAACAACAATCATGGCATAGCAAAGCATCGCACCAAGCTACTCCTACCCACTACAAAGTCTCAACAACAAGCTATCATAAAAACAAACAAGTCCACCCTTGATTTTTCTCAAATCTTACCATACACAAGCTCTCCATGCAAAGTGCTCAAAGTATCCTTGGTGTTTGTTTTTCCACAAACCCTAGGTGATTTTCACATGTGGAACTCTACCCTAACACTTCAAGTCTCCTATAGGATTTTTCTCACACAAACCCTAGAACCTTCCTCCTTTTCAAAAAAACAAGTATAGACTCAAGAAAGTTCATCTTGAAGATATGATGATCTAATGAACTCTACTCACATGCTTACTACACGTAAATACTCTCTCCTCCCTTTATACAGAAAGAGGACAACAATAATAAAGTAGACTATTTCCACAATAAACCTAATCTAATCCTCAAGATAAGGTCTCCAATTGAAGAACTCTCTCTCCAAAAAGTGTACACATGTCAACAAAAAGATCCTCATCTGATTATCTCTCGAAGCATGGGCTCTAAGTGTTAAGTGCTCCTCACCAAAAAGTTCCTTGCTCTCTGATACAAGCATCCAATGATCCAATGTTCCTCCTTAACATGTGTGTTCCCGGTCTACAACCAACCCCAAGAAATGTGCCCTCAAATCGATTGTCCTCAAGTCAAGCACTCTTACTCCTAAGGCATGCCAAGTGACCCCAATGGTCCTAGGTCTAAGAACCCTCATTCCTAGTGCCCAATTCTCCTCCTCCAAGGTAGATCCAACATGTTATAACCCTATATTTCATAGTATCACCTGGTGATTGAAATTTCTTCCTCCAGTCATTTTACAATGTAAATAATATTTCATTCTGCAAATAATTTCCAAAAAGAAAAAGATAAAAATAGAAAAAATGAAAAGAGGGTATGAAAGAAAGAAAATAAAAATAAATAAATAGAAAAAAAAAAAGAGAGAGAAACAAGAAAACCCCATCAAAATAAAATTAGTTTGAATCATATTGTCTAATCATGATCAAACATTTTAAATTTGTTGTTGATAGGTTAGAGAATAAATTTGGTCAAATTGTTTAATCTTGGCCAAAGTAGTTAGGTTAGAGTAATAATTAATCCAAGAGTCTAAGTTGGATTAATGTGTTATATGCCTAGGTTAGGAGATAGGTTAGGTGATTTTTGTCTCAAGAAAATTGAAAGGGGATTTCAAAATATACCCTTAGTTGATTAAATTTGATTATGTTAGCATAGGAAAATAAAATTATAGTGTAAAGTTGCAAAATGCAAGCTTGGGGATTCATGGCACATATTTTTATCCTAAGTTTGGAAGTGGACAAGACATTTTGTCTTGTATTGCTTAATTCCCGCACAAGTCTCCATCGGCGACATCCACCTCTTTATCGATCAACGGTCCTCAGCCTTTTTTGGACCCCCCCCCAGACCTTTCTACCTTTAACAACGGGGGGGGTCCGAAAAGTGGTTTTCCATGCATCCATCCCACCTAATGTAGCACGTCCTTAGCATTTCGGACCCCCCCTTCCTATTTCCACTTACCTCCTACCCCCTCCCCTCTTAAATTTTCCAAACCAAAACCCGATACCACTTACCTCACCCTTCCATCGTAATCCTATCACTACATGTCATCTGTCCTACTCTACATACTCATTAGCCAATTAAAACACTCCATGTGACCGCTAACTGCCCCATAAAAACCTTGCACCATAACGGATATCTGTTGTATACCTTAAAACCCCATTTCACATCATGTTACACCATTTTTTTATGAAAACATCGTGGAGGCCATGTCGAACCCAGCTATCAAATTAACTGCCACCACCTCTCACCATCAACAGACAAATCTCTTCCCCGAGTAATACAGTTCTGCCACTATTTTACTGTAAGCTCTATCAATTATGGCCCCTAAGGCTAAATCTACAGACACATCTGTCAACCTCGACCACATCCCTATGGAAAATAAGGATTACAAAGTCAAAGAGTCGAGGTGCGAATTCGACTTCTTCGAATTGCACTCATGGATGAAAGATATTTTTCTCGACCAGAGTGATGAAATTGGACTTTGGGAGTCCAATTTACCTCTGTACATTTTTCCTCAAACTCACCATTTCCTCAAATTTTCTCTCAAATGTCAAGCTCGCTACTTGCCCGGCCAAAGAGCCATTGCCTCCTCCTCCGATGAAACATTGTTCACAGTTACCTCTGAAGCCATCGACCAAATGTTGCAGATCCCTAGAAATGACTCAGCCATCTCGTTCTTTGTTGAATCCCTAAATGACCTTTACCAAAACCTGACTTCCCCCAAAGAGCCCAGATCTTTGAGATTTTCCTCCCAGAAGATGCCCAATTTCCCAAGAAGAATTCACCTTACTCATCTTCCATTTTCATTTTCAAATCCAACCAGATCATATCCATGATTTCTTACATGTTAGGTTATTACTCGAATGAATGAGTATATGAACCTATTTTAGGTTTTCTATCCATATTTTCTACAAAAGAAAGAGTTTCCATTAAATTCAATTTCAGTCAATTTTTGGTTGATAATATTCATGATCAGTTATTCAAGTTCCCAACTGAAGGAATTTTCAGATACTCTTCATTTCTGGTCTACATGTTTTTATTTTACCAATCATATAGGTTTCCCTACGCACTTCAGAAGTTAAACTAGGAAGGAATCCCATAGTCAGTGACATCATGAACCTCATTGGTGAGGAAAAATTCAACAGGGTACAGCTTGAAGGACTTCATATATCAATTCATTCATCTAGTTGTTTGTATGTTGAACAACAGCACAGAGCCAAGGATCGGTGAAGAAATTCAGAAGGTTTTTCACCTATCTGATCAATCTAAGACAGGCGATTGGTATTTATACCAAAACCATACAGAGATAAGAGTATATGGGTGTGAGTTTCCTCCTTACAGATTGCCCAAATACCTACCAATGAGGATTTTTTCACTAGAGTATATAAGGCAAATGGTGAATTCATATGATGTTCACTTTGTTGCAGCAAAGAAAAACTCCCAACTCAGAATCAAAACCCAGGTTGAACCTTTCATCTACGACAACAAATCAACAGGAGAAGAAGAAGATAGCTTCTTGAAAAAAATAAGGTTTCCTCTGAGTTTCATTTGGGCATATGACCCATTTGGTGTCATTTCTAAACTCATAATCGAACAAAATAGCACTCATTATGTTCACACATAGAGGCCAGAGGTGGAAAGATACATGAACCATACAGAGTGGTAGGAGAACACATTTCAATAACCAGAGGAGCAATCTATCTCTGTAACCACTTCACAGACTAATACACCCCAAAATTAAGCAGAGAAGAGATCAAGGAAGGAGGTTTCTCCTTCAGTCACAGAGGTATCAGCTGAGGATTTTGAGGTATACAGAAAGAGGGATAAAACCAGTCATACAACATGTTTTCTCAAGGAGGGAGAAATGCAGTCCACCATAGTATTGGAGGGACCACACTCTTCAACCCATTCACACAGCATGTTTACAAGTTCTCCATCATTACCAACATCTCAAAGAAACCCAGACACTACTCTGACAGTTGAATCATCTCATGGGAAAAAAGGGTCTAACATTTTTGACAAATATAAACAGATCAAGCAAAAGAATGAGCTCTTCAACAGTAGAACCTACACTCAATTTTGGAAGCAGACCTCCATTGCTCAACATAGACTGATGTCATCTTTTGACACAGAAAGAGGAAGAATGAAAATGGCATTCTTACAAGCACAATTTGCCCATTCAAGAATAGTTGCAGACTACAAAAGGACTGTTATTGAATTTGATGTAAAAGATGTCCATCCAGTGGACCACATGGATATGCATAGACATATAAGAGAAACGATATTATCAACTTTGAAAAATACCTCAATGATTGCTTCTAAGTTGCGTGTATCCCTAAATAATATCCATTCCCAATTAAAGTTGGAGAAGATCTCTTCTTTGGCCAAGGATAACAAAATAAAGTCATTAGAATAATTGGTTTTTAAAATTGGGTATGATCCAACAAATGTCAAAGAAGTAGAGGAGTTGTTAAAAAAGAAGAATGTTGATATAACATCTCTTAGAAAGCAGTTGAAGCTTCCAACTATAGAAGACTCAAAAACCAAAGAAGTGGTTGATACTGAAAGTCACAAAGAAGAGATGTTAAAGTTAATCATGGAACAAAATGCACAAATAAGGGAAATGGAAGCAGAAATGGACAAGATGATAAAAGAAAAGGAGAAAAATGTGTAGTTGGCCATGATCCCACTGGATGCAGTGCCTCTGATAGGGATCAGAACAACAAAAGGGTCCACATCAGTAGCAATTCCAGCAGCAATCCCATCAGCAATCCCAGTACAAGTCTCAGATGCATCTGATAAACTTGTAAAGTCCATGGAAGATATGTCCATACAAGGGGAAGAAATCAAAAAATTACAAGAAGAGTTAAAGACATTGCAAGAATTGAAATCAATGTTCCAGGCTAGTCACCAGGCAAAGATGCATAAGTCTCAAAGACTCAGTCAACAGTTACAACAATTAGGGAAAGAGACTGCCATGGCTAATACCTTAGCCCAAGCTAAGGAAAACATATGGATAGATATCAGCAAATCCATGTCAGAAATTTGGCCCTCCATACAGATCATTTTTTAGCAACATGAATTAGTACAGAAAGCCAGGGGAGAAATTGAAATCATCGAGGAAGAATTGGGAGAAAGACCCAAAGAGGCCACATAACTTATCAGATTTCTAAAATACAAAAACAAACAGGAGTTAGAAGAATTGGAGATTGAGGACAGAACTGAAACCATCCTTGACATCAAGAAGGTTCTGACCAAGAAAGGCCTAATGTTGCAGTTGGAAGAAAAATCTCAAGTGATGGACATAGGTGTGCATCGGTTCTTCAGTAAGTTTGAGGTGCTACAAAATAAAGGGCTTCCTAGATTGTTAGTACTTAATGACAAATTGATCACTCTGCCTGATTACAAATAGAAATTGAACACAGTGGCAAAAGACAGTTCAAAGTTTGCAGGGATATAGGGAAGCATCACTGGTAAAGCTTTCTTAGAGACACTACAATTAGACTTAAGCATTCAGCATGAAATCAATCATATATTCATCACTAAGC
Source organism: Picea glauca (assembly GCA_000966675.3). Taxonomy (NCBI): domain Eukaryota; kingdom Viridiplantae; phylum Streptophyta; class Pinopsida; order Pinales; family Pinaceae; genus Picea; species Picea glauca. Next base: position 5,024 of record JZKD02S0499675.1, on the reverse strand, counting down.
CTACCTTTTCCAAATACACATATATGGATGAAATATCCAGGAACTTACTCAAGATTTCCATCCCAAGTAAAAAGAGGTGGGAATATATATGTGCATTACTTGAGTAAAGACAGGTTTTGTGTTCTAGTCAGCGAGGAGCAGCAGCTATCCAAAGTCAAAGAGATGATTCATCAACCACTTCCACCAAATCAACACTAGAGATTCGAGCCAATCTGCAAAATCCCTACATTTTGTATTTAGAGATTTAGTTAGTTAGATCATTTATGACAGGATCTATTGTAAATAGTTTCATAAAAACTTCTCTCTTCGAAGTATTATGGGTTGATTTTTTCATCCAAAAGCTATTGTGTAAATTTTCAAAGGATCAACCAGTAATAAAGAGGCTTATTCATAGGATTCTTGTGTCGGACTGTTGGTGATGTGATTTCTCTCTTTGTCAAATGTTTTTCCATTCTCTGTAATCATTGCATGTGTTTCCAATTTTAATCATTAAAAGAAATTTAAAGAACATAATTTAGTTCATTATACTTTGTCTCTAGTTTTTCAATGATATTCATGTTGTTCATCTGAAACTAAGTAAAGGAATTCTTAACTGCTCTTCTAGTTAGTGGATTTCTCTCATTTTTTCCTCTTATTCATTTCATTTAATTTAATTAGATCCAAACAGTTTTACTACCATGCCCTGTGGAGAAAACCTTATAAAAGTTGAAATCAATCATTATCTTTAAGTACAGACCCCATAGCCCAATGGAAAATTAAGCATTCTTTCAGCCATATATTTCAGACAAACAAACATTGAAATTTCATAACTAGCCTAACACTCTAAACTCAAACAAATCTAAATCATATGGAGAGATCCATCTCTGAAGCTGGCAGGGCTAGATCCCAGCTTCCAAAGTGGTTTGGTAGTTCCTATGTATTTTATTCTACAACCTATGAAAATTATAGAGTGCTAACATAACACACATGAATATAACCATCCTCCTCAAGATCCAAACCATGTACAAGATATCAGTGCCACATGAGATAACCATCTCCTTAAGGTGTATGCCACATTAATCAACAACAATTCCAAGGTCAAGAAGCCTGTTATAGAAATCTCTCTAAATGTCACCAACCAAATAGTATAATATACAACTAAGGGAATAGATTTCACCATGCACTCCACATCACATTAAGACACCCAAAATATAACACTCTTCACCATTAAGATCATGTTTGACCTTTCTTTGCTCATCGCCTAAGGAAGATAAATAAAAATAGATAAAATTATTTGGCTCATGGACATACTTGTAAGGTCTCTTTGTCATGAAGGCTACTCTACTCTTGATCAATATGATCATGTTCAAGATGAATATTTTCATTCAATCCTAATGGAATACTTTCTTCGGGATGAATTTCACCTCCTTCCTCTGGAATTTTTACATTCAACCCCTCCAACAACTACTCAACTTGATTTTCAACTCCATATTGGAAATTAAAAATCACTACATGTTGTACCTTTTATATCAATAAAAATTCTTCATTATGATCTTCACACTATTTTCTCCTTCTTATAGATCACATTTTGACCATAGGTATATTGATTCTCAAGTGGAATCCACAACTTGTATCCCTTGACTCCTTTTGAATATCCAACAAATATGCACTTTACTAATTTGTTGTCAAGTTTTTTCCTTAGTTGACTTAGGTACATGCATGTAAGATTCACATCCAAAAACCTTGAGATGTTAAATAGAACCCTTATCTTCACGCCAAACCTCTTCTAGTGTCTTGTCACCCCAAAATGAACTAGGTGACTTATTTGTAAAATAGTTTGTTGTAGCCACACCTTCGTACCAAAATATTTTTCCCAAACTACATTTTTCTTTCATGCTCACAGTTTATCCATCAAGGTTTGATTCAACCTCACAGCAACACCATTTTTCTAAAAAGTATGTGAGGTGGTATTCTAATTTTCAATAACTTGAGATTTTCAAAAGAACCTGAACTCGTTAGAACAATATTCATGCCATTGCTACTTCTCAAAGTCTTCACCTTCTTCTGACTTTACCTTTCAATGAAGGCAAAAAAGTTCCTAAAACTTCAAGTGCATGACTTTTCTTCCTCGTGAAGTAAATCCATGAATTTCATGAGGATTCATCAATGGAAGTGATAAAATAATAAGATCCTCTAATGGATACTACATCCATAGGCCTGCAAATATCAAAATGTGCCAATTCAATCACCTCCTTAGCTTTGTTGTTATTCAAATAAAAATGAACCCTCTTCTACTTTTCGAGAACACATGCCTCACAAAAATAAAAAGAGACCTTCAAATTATCAATTCCATGGACAATTTTGTTGCATAGACCTCATAGGTTCTTTTCACCAAGATGCACCATCTAGTGATGCCATGACATCATGTTTGATGTATTCAATGATATCCCTAATTTGTCCTTTTTAGTTGACATTACATTGCCACTACCCTTGACTTCAGTAGTTACATCCACTTGTAGAAAGTTCCAAGCCAAACATCATTAGCCAAAATCATAGCCCCTCAAACAAATCTACAACATCATTTATATAAGATTACATGAACACCTAGATCAACCATTTGGATCACTAAAAGTAAGTTCCATTTGAATCCCAATACATGTTACACATTGGGAATATTCTTCACATGTCCCTCTTTGTATAGGAATTTTACACTACCATGTATGACAATCTCATAATTGAATTTATCCCCAAGAAATATTTTACTTCCGTGTGAATTTTCATAATCCACAAACCACTTCCTATCAAGATTTACATGGAAGGAATCTCTTGAATCAATCAACCATGCCTTGTCATGGGTAGTGGTTAAAAAACATGTGATATATGTGTTTCCCTCGCAACTTGAAATCCTAGCAACTAAAACCTCTTCTTCTTTCTCCTTCGAAGGATCAACATTGAGTTCACTCCCCATGTGCCATTTTTAATGGCGCCTCCATAAAATAAAATCGAAATCCTAGCAGTTGAATCCTCCTTATTTGCTTCTTTATCCTTTGAAGGAGAAACCTTGTATTTTATTTTATTGTGCCATGTTTAATGGCACCTATAGAAAATCAACACTTGTCACTTCCTACCTTTCTCAACATATCTTCCTTTAGATATAAATTTCCTCCTAGTATATCTCTAATCATTTCTCTCCTTAGAAAAACCCCTAGTCACAAAATATTCTAAACCAATGTTTATTTTAGAAGTTATTTTTTGTGTCTCCTCCTATAGCAACAGACCCATCATCTCAACAAAGTTGATATTTTCTACATTTATAGCTCCATTGATGGAAACTATAAGGTTCTCCAAAGAATCTGGAAGACTACATAGCAAGGTTATGTGTGCTTTTTCTCTTTTACTTTGTCACTAATAGACTTGAGATTGTTAAGCAAGGAATTGAAGGCATTAAGGTGATCCATAATCCTATCACCATCCTTATCTTCAGAGTGTACAACTTCTCCCACAGGAATATCAAATTCATAAGATATTTAGCATTAAACAACAAGCCAATATTGTCCCAAATCTTCTTTGTTGTAGTTTCCCATAACAAATTATTTAACACAAAATCAGATGAATTAAGACCATCCATAGACCATCAAGGCATTGGAATTATCATTCATCTTGTCCCAATAATCTTTCTTCATAGTGTCGAGTTTTGTGTCCTTAATAATGACTTCCTTCCACTCTCTTTCACTAAGAAGTTATTCCATCTTTAATTTTCACTAATTGAAGTTGTGGCAATTGAATTTATTAGTCTCATGATGTCTAGATTTCATTTCTACTACCACAAATATTATCCTAGCCTTTAAATAAATATAGCTACCTCAAAAATCATTGATGAACCAACACAACACTTGTTGGGTTGATCTTTTCAACATGGAAAATCAAATCTATCTTCCTCTCTAACCACAACCTCAAAACAAGGCCTCGACAAACCAATATTCTACAAACTTGGCTTGGTGACAAAGGCATACCCTTAAATCCAACACTTGTTGTGTTAATATTTTTAACCTGGAAAATAAGATTTATCTACCTCTCTAACCACAACCTCAAAACAAGGCCTCGACAAACCAAAATTCTACAAACCTGGCTTGGTGACAAAGTAATCCGCTTAAACCTAGAGAGAAACCTACAACTAGTGGAGAAGAATCTATAGCACAAAGATATTCAACATAGAGATGAAATTCAAAATAATAGAACAATCATAGCAAAGAAACACACACAGCAATAAAGAAGTTTTTCTCACAGGGATAAATGGTTGTCCGCCTTATTGTTTGTTTTCTTTTATGAAGAATGTCCAAACATAGAAACAACACTTACCCTGAAATTGGGAATACAATCGAGAAACTGATATACTTATTAAACACACGGATGCAATATAGAGATTTACTTACACATTCCATACACAAGTGGAAACTACTAGTTACACAGATGATGTAACCAACAATAGTTTTCAAACTTTCACCATCTTTAAAGTGGATGTTGAGACTCTTTAAGACCATCATTGTTGTGCCATATTTTTGACTAAGTGTTGGCATAGAGTAAACTTTAGTAGAAGATTAATCTACAAGAGCCAAGAGATATTAGAAGCCTATATATATGGTTCTACATAATCCTAAGTATGTGGAGGCTGAGGATTCATTTTATACATACTCTATGCATAGTTCCTCTAATCCTCTATGAATTTCTCTAAAGACACTGACTCTTTTGGATGAGTGAGTTACATCTAGCAAGTTCCCTAGTATATTCCAAAAGATTCCATAATTGCTCCAATCACCTTTATAATTGAGAATTGTAATGATGTAAAGAGATATATTTGAGAGGTTGGCGATTATTATCATTATGGTTGTTAAGAATTTCTTGAACTAGTCAGAGTCTCTGTATTTGGCCATAGCTTGGGTTATATTTTCGGTCAACTTGTTCCTTAGTCTTCTTTTGTTTTCCCTAAAAGGTTTAGAGCGAGCTATCAAGTTTTTGATCCACCTTTTGGTTTCTTGCTTGAATCC